>RCUC01068974.1:0-19237 GCA_003697995.1 Taxidea taxus jeffersonii
CTTGTTCACCAAAGTTCCTCAAACAGCAAAGGAGGAAAGCTTTGGAAGGAAAAGGGAAGGACCTTTTCCTCTCGATAAAGTGAAATGTCTCAAGGGATTTATACCTCCAAGATGAAAAGACATTTGGAAATTCCTGTTGGTGGGTGTGGGGATGGTGGGAATGGGACCTACTGCTGGGAGCTAGCAGGCAACGGTGAGGTCAGGTTTTATTAGGATGTACCTGAGTACAGTTTTTTACGTCCTTACCACACTTGAGTGTTTCAGCACTTTTTCAAATCTGAGGTTTGGTATCTTTCACTTATTATGGAAAATCTCTCTTCTGGAGAAAGAGTTGCAAGTGTATGGGAAGTTGCAATAACAATACAAAGACCTTTTTTCAGAACCATGCGGGGTACCTGCTGATATGATATCCTATAACCCCTGAAGAGTTTGGTATGCATTACCCGCAAAAAAGGACATTCTGCAAAACCATAGTGCAACCACCAAGCCCAGGGGAAGAGCTTTAGCTTACTGCCTACCATCTAATCTTCAGATTCCATTCAAGTTTTATGAACAGTGCCAGCAATAAAATCCTCCATAAAGAAAAATGAGGGATTAAGCATATAAATTCCATGTCTCTTCAAGTAGCCTATGGCAACTTCCTGTCCACTCAGTTTTTTCCTTGGATTTCGTGACTTTGATACTTTGATTACAGGCATTGTTTTGTAGACTGTCCTTGATCTGGCTTTGTCTAATGTCCCTTCATTGTTAGACTCACGTTCTGAACCTTTGACAAGAATGTCACGGAAGCAATGCTTTCTTTTCTCATTGGATCCTGTTGGTTGGCTCATGATTTTGACTTGCTGTCTTCAGGATGACTAGAGCAGTTTGGACTGAAGTAGTTCTTCACCCATGAAGCTGTGCTTTTCCCTTTCGTAGTTAGTTTGTCATTTGTGGGCAGCTATCTTAAGACTATGTAAATATCTCATTCCCCCTCAAAATCTCAACATTTTCAATTATTATTTATTACTATAGCGTCACAAACCCATTTTATTCATTGGCTCATAACCTGTTGTCCCCGTTAACAATGACCCCCTTGGTGAGTCAGATCCATGACGGAGACATCATAGGATTCCCTTACAATACTCCTATACCATTAGGCAGAACTTATTCCAAGGGCCTTGCCTAACTATAAGGGATCCTAGAAAATTAGTTTTTTATTCCAGATGTCCGTGTGCCCAGCTGAGATCAGGGTTCTGTTAGTAAGAAACATGGAGAGAGTGGATATTGGGATCAACCAGCAGCCTTTGCCACTGTGGCTTAGGACAGAAAAATTCTTCTGAGGGTTTCTTGGTCTATTGTGGAGCGTGATTTCTCAGGGACATTCATGCAGATAGGAGATACGTATATCAATCACAACTTTAAGGCACTCTATCCAAAACTTTTTTTAAATAGTTATACATTTTTTCAAATAAACAGTATCCCTGTGAGTACTTGTAGGATTGGATAAGAGGTAAGGAAGTGTAATGGATCTGCTTTGTAACATTTGGGAAAGTCACTTGAAATGTCTGCGTGGTTGTCTCTTTACTGATAATGAAAGAATGCCTTTATAAGGAGGTATTATTAAGTGTAGAAAGTGAATAAGAGAACTCCTGTCATTATTGAAGTATGTTCTCGTGGATAAAAATAGCTCATTTTCCTCATCCCTTAAATTGCTCAGTAATGCTTACCTCCCAGAATTACTGTGGGAATTAAATGTGACGGCATATAAAACGTGCTCAGTACAATGTCTAGCATGTATTATGTGCCCAATAAGTGGTATTTATTAATTTTATAAAAATACTATTTTTTATTATTAGAGGGGATCTGTACATGTGTTCATCAAGGAATAGAGTGGTATCAAAAGGGAGATTGTTTTTTAAGATTTTATTTACTTATTTGACAGAGAGAGATCACAAGCAGGCGGAGAGGCAGGCGGGGGGGTGGGGAAGCAGGCTCCCTGCCGAGCAGAGAGTCCGATGTGGGGCTCAATCCCAGGACCCCGAGATCATGACCTGAGTCGAAGGCAGAGGCTTTAACCCACTGAGCCACCCAGGTGCCCCAAAAGGGAGATTATTTTTGAAACTCTCTCTGGGATAACTTTGAGGCTTTAGTTATTTACATTATCAGTCGCTACGCCGATAAAAATTCACCAAGACAAAGCTATACGAAATAACTTTGTTGAAAACATATGGTCCCACTATACTACTGGTTTTCATAAGTCAGCTCAGTTGCCTTGGAGCCGATGTGACTTGTACCTCTCTATAGCACTTCCCTTGATTACCTGATTATACATTTGACCCTGGGGAGAACATTATTTATTATCTACAAGGAACACTGAGAGAAACAATGCTATAAAATTTGATTTTTAAAATGAATTAAAACCAGGGAGAAAAGGACCTCAGGTTCTAGGATTTTTCAGTGCCTTGGTCTTTCCCACTGCTATCTGTATATCATCAGAATTCTGGAGTTCATACAAGACTATAAATCAAAATGATTCCTTTCTGTCTCAATTGCATTGTGGTTTAGATGAGATAAATCCAGTTGAACTAGAACAATAAGATTATAAGAATAGAATTGCTCCTTTGGGTGTTTCCTCAGTACTTGGGATTCAACATTACCTGAAAAGAATTTCAAAACTAAAAATATCATATGAATAAAACTGGAGAGCATATATTTTTAAGGTATTTCAATCCCCATGAAATTTATATGCATATTAACCATACACAATCAGAGATGTAATGCAGAAAGCAAAGAGCAAGGTGGTAATTCTAACAGCACATGGCATAAAAATATTATAATATATCTGGCCTGAAAAGTAATATATAGTATATAAGAAAATTAATCTAAAAAGTGTCCTTGGGTGAAAAAGCCCTAACACTTACAGAAAAGCTCCATATAATTGTAGGAGTAAATAAAAGAAGAAAAAAAATTAGTTCTTCAAAGAACTAGGGAAATTTGGGGGCAAATGTTGCTACTAAATGAAGAAAAGACAATATGACCCTACAATCCAGTTAAGATGGGATGTTGTTCTAGGGGCACCTGGGGGGCTCAGTTGGTTCAGCATCTGCCTTTGACTCAGGTCATGATCTCAGGGTCCTGGGATCGAGCCCCGCATGGAACTCCCTGCTCAACAGAGAGTCTGCTTCTCTGCCCTGCCCAAATCTCCCACCCCCCACCACTGCTCATGCTCTCTCTCGTACAAGCTCTCTCTCTTTCTCAATTAAAATAAATAAAATCTTTTAAAAAAGAGAGAGAGAGAGATGGAATGTTGTTCTAATGAAAGTAGCAAATCAACAGAAATCATCCAATCTTGACATCTGTCCCTTGATAGGGTTTTGGGACACACAGGTGACTCATTGACACTATTTCTATTTAAAGGAATTCCTGTCTTCTCTGCTCTTCCCCAGTCCTCTCTGGGCCACACTACCCCACCCCACCCCCCAATAAACAAAAAGAAAGAAAAGGAGTTAAGAAAGGAAACAAGAGAGGAAGGGAGATACATACCAAAAATTCTAAAAGGCTACTTTTTTCAAGGCAGAAGGAGAAAATCCTCTGTCCCATCCACGAATCCTTCATTGGGACAATTGCAAAGTCCTCAGCGACATGCCAAGAAAGGGTGGCATTGCTGATAGTGATTTTTGAACTGCAGACACAGTTTTACTCAGTTTTATTACTGTTTTTAAATTCTCCAGAGACAGTGCCCTCTTGCTTCCATGGGAGCTGACCATTCCCTCCACCCTGCCCTTGGTATGTCACTGGAGGACCTTTGGGCTTCAATAAAACAAGTCATTTTAAGTTACAATTACATAAGGGAGCTTGGGGAGCTGAGTAGAGTTCAGCTTAATCTCAAAAGGCAATTAACTGGATGTTTTCTAAAGGCCACGGCTTTCCATGATCTGCTCTTTCTTTTCCATCATCTGTTTGGACTGCATGGGCTTTCTGTGTTTCGGGCTCTGCAGGGCTGAAATCACTTCTGTGGTTCATGATCCATGAAACTGCTTTCACAGTGAAATGGCACACCCAAGCCAGGCTTCAAAGCCGATTTTTATGTACCCTCCAGGTCAGAAGCCAAATGATGGCAGAAATAGAGCTAAGTCAACCTTCCAAAGTAGTCAAGTTTCTAGAAGTCTGCCTAGCCACATAGCTTTGTAGCCCTTCTTGCTTTGAAAGAAAAAAAAGAACACAACATAAGTGCTTTTCCTGGTTAAAAATCCACCCTTATTATATTGGGGCACCTGGGTGGCTCAGTGGGTTAAGCCTCTGCCTTTGGCTCAGGTCATGACTCCAGAGTCCTGGGATCGAGTCCTACAATTGGGCTCTTTGCTCAACGGGGAGTCTGCTTCTCTCTCTCTCTCTCTCTGCCTCTCCCACCTGCTCATGCTCACTCTCTCTCTCTCTCTCTCACAAATCAATCAATCGATCAATCTTAAAAAAGAAAGAAAGCTATTCTTTTTTTTTTTTTAAGATTTTATTTATTTGACAGACAGAAATCACAAGTAGGCAGAGAGACAAGCAGAGAGAAAGGAGGGGGGAAGCAAGCTCCCTGCAGAGCAGAGAGCCTGATGTGGGACTCAATCCCAGGACCCAGGGATCATGACCTGAGCTGAAGGCAGAGGCTTTAACCCACTGAGCCACCCACGCACCCCGAAAGAAAGCTATTCTGGGTGTTGTATGGCCAAGAAGGAAGTATAAGATGAGACCTAAAATTAAGTGCAGAACTGCTCTTTTTTGATGAATATTTTATTGTTTGGATAGGACGTGGAAGCATGCTGAGCTTCAGGATATTTGCCTCTTTCAGAAGTGGCACAATTCAGATAGCTTATGGAGGCATGACAGTTTTAACACCTCTGTCACTAGCAGGGAAGACATCTGAACAAATTCAGGATCTTGGGTCTTGCCTACATGGTCCTTTGCAGGAAGGACAATCATTTGTTTAAGTAGGACTGGGTTTAGGGCTCAATACAGCATTAGGTTGCTGAGTGTGAGTCTGAGAGGAGGGAGAAAATGTTCTGTCAAGCACAGAAATAGCTTCTGCAGTGGCCCCAATGGCAGGTGGCAGCCAAGGCTATGACTGAGTTTCATAAGGGATGAGGGAGGGAGCGGTACTCTAGGAGGGGTACTCAAAGTCACTGATGGAGAGGTCTAAAGGTGAGGAATGTATTGCTTATGTTGAGCTAATTTCTGCCTCCGGATAACTCTCTTGCATGTGTCTAACATCAGCTTGTCATTCTGGAGCCTTTGTCCAGTATGGCAAATGCCCTAGGTTTTGTAAGCGTTGACATCCCTGCTTTCTTGGGATGCACCTCTTGTGTAGATTTCCTTCTCTGGGAGGCACTCAGATGGAGGATGATCTCCAGGTGCATACGGGTCTGTGTAGGACTAAGATCTTTGATGCTCAAGACCTAGGATATATATTAATAGACCTGAGACTGGACTAGTTTTGTTTTTTTAGTAGCTGCATTTTGTTTGCTTCTCTGCCAGATCAGTTCCCCAGCTTTGTCCTCCCTGAAAGATTAGGAGACTAATCTCTAAGGAACATATCTCTCCCTTGGTTGCCTTGCTCTCTAGCTTCTGGCTAGGTTTGGCCAATGGGAGTCCCCAGCATGAGTTCTGGAGGTAAGAGCTAAAAAGGTATTGAACCATTTAAAAAAAAAAAAAGTGTGTCTTTCTACCTGTAGTCTCTGCTCCTGTCGGGAAGCCATGGAAGCCATGATGCCAGTGCCTGGGTGATTCACCATTACTAGTTGGCTGCCATGACACTTCCTCCATTAAACTCTTCTTAGTTAAACTCTTTGACAGTACTGCCATTTCCTGCTGGGACATGGACTCCTATAAGAAGCATACAGGCCCTAAAATGCTGAGGAATTTTTCAGATGAACTGCATCAGACCAGATCATCTGGATCCAGCAGATATCAAACTATTTTTTTAAAGATTTTATTTATTTATTTGATAGACAGAGATCACGCAAGTAGGCAGAGAGGCAGGCAGAGAGGGGAGGGGAGAAGCAGGCTCCCTGCTGAGCAGAGAGCCCGATGCGGGACTCGATCCCAGGACGCTGGGATCATGACCCGAGCCGAAGCCAGCGGCTCAACCCAGTGAGCCACCCAGGCATCCCTCAAACTATTTTTTTTAACTCCCTAATATAGTACTTTGAATTTAACCCTGAGGGAGCTCTTCATGTTAGTGTCAGTCAGTCATTTTAGATCGCTGAGATCATTTGGATATTGATTTTATTAATCATCTTAGCCTTCCTTCCCAACAGTTTTTTGTGTACACATTCTATTAGTATGTGATATGTGCTCTCTACCTCTATCCATAGAGAGGCAGTATAGTATCATCACGAAAAATTGACTTCCGTGTAGAAAGAGTTAGGTTTGAATTACTAACAATGTGACTTTGGAAAAATTACTTAAACTTTATGAGCTTCAATTTCTTCTTCTATAAGATAGGTGTAATGCCTGAAAATTCTGGTGTGAGTTTAGCAAAAATGTCTGAAAAGCTGTCATGTCCCACTTGGCCCATGATAAGCACCTGGTAATTTGTAGCTTTGTATACAGCAGAGAAATGGGAGCTATCCTAAGAAGAAATAAAGGGAATACAAATACCATTTGAGATGTAAATATAGAATGAGAGGGGTATGAATTCTCTCTCTGTCTCTCTCTCTGCCTCTGTGTGTGTGTATGAGTCTGAATGTGGTGTGTGTGTATATATGGGAGGGAAGGGGAGTAGAAAAGAGAACTGCTCCTCAGACTTCCATGGAGAGCAAAATATTTTACAAGGAACTGCAATCATTTGAAAAGATGGCAATTTGAATACACACATACATACATGCACACACACACACACACATACACTGGACCTCTGCCTTTGCTTCTCCAACTGTCTTTGTTCATTGAGCTGTCTTCTTTCTTCCCTGTCCCAATCATCCCTTCCCTCCCTTAATTCAACATTTTCCTCCCTCCTGATAAGATGTCATACTTTAATTTATTAATTAGTTCTATGTTTTTGTTCTTTATGTATTGATTTCTGCTTTCATGTTTATTAATGCATTATTTCTGCATCCCTAGGAGTAGGTATCTTTTACTAATTTTTTAATTAACAGTTAATATGTTTATTTTCATTCTATTACAACTATTTTTCATATGTAGTCTTTTATTGTCACTTTTCTAAATGGTCTATAAATTTTATTTTGATTTCTTTTTGACAGAAGAGTAATTTCAGAGAGCTTTTAAATTCTCGTGTTGTAATTACTAGCTTTATTGCATTATGACCAAATAATGTCATCTGAAGCACTTCTACCTTTTTTACTTTGTTCAGATTTTTTTTGTTGGGGGGGAATGTCTAATGTGTTCAATCTTATAAATGTATCATGTATATATAAAAATTCAGTGTTTCTGTTTTCTGATTACAGGCTTTGCTCTATAATATTATGTATGTATATTAGGGCCCTGTATCTTTTCTGTGTTGCCTTCTTTCTCTATCATGAAGTTAGAGAGCAGCAAAAACAGCACTTATTGTTATTTTTCTTTCTATATCTCTTTGAATTTCTCAAAGTTTCTTCATGAAACTTCTATGCATAAAAAATGCACACAGTTTTGTGCATAACATTTGGATTTTACCCTTTTATAGAACTTTTGTCAAACCCTCCCCCCCCCCTTCCTTGAATGTGGCTGGGTGTTGTTAACAGCATAGGTTTTAAATTCCAGGGAGAAATTTAGTTAAGATTCAGCAAGATCTGAGTTGCTAATAGTTGTTCAGAACCAGGGACAGCTCCCTACTCCAGGAACCATCTTGGTTCCTCTACTTCAATGTCTTGAACACTGAATGTTGAACCCTGTGAATCACAGAGTTAGAGAACAGATATGGAGAGTCCCCTTAGGATGACAAATTGATTTCTGGTCTTGCATAAGACTTAAAAAAAGGCCGATGGACTGTTCAAACCCAGAAACTGTCCAAAGTCCAGGGGGCATTCCTAGTATCTTCAACATTGCTATCCCCTCTGGGCAAGATTATCCCTATTGTGAGGGGGACTGTCTTAAGCTGTTTTGGCTGAGGCACATTTCTAAAAATTTATCCAATTAACTTCCCTTCTTGTGATTCTTTGCTCACCAAACACTATTCTGATTATAATTCAGCATCTCATACAATTCTAGCTACGGGAGAGACTGTGCTAGGCTTGACAATGCTAACATTTCAGCCCATGTACTGCAAAAATCTCAGTATAATTTGATAACTTGGCATCTTAGTTCTATACAATATTCTCTATGTTCTTAGTTAGTGTGATAATTTCACTTCCAAAAATACTTATCCTTTCTTAGATGTGGATAAATCAGCTTTTGCATCTACAAGGTTGAGAGTCAGAGCTTAAAACTTTATGAATTCTTTAAACATTGCCTGTGATGGTCATCTGCCAACTGGCCCCCTTTGGTGGGGGCACCTTGACACCACTGTACACTTTCCAATAAAAGCATGGACCATATGTGATCAGAGGGAGAGCCTGGGACACTACACTCTCCCTCCCCCCAAGTTCACATTGACTTATTAGCCAATACTCATCCTCACGTGAAACTCTGCACCCAAATCTGTTTGCCTGGCCTGATGAAATGGTATGAGGTTCAAACAGCATAGTGGGTCTCAAGCATCTGTTTATTTCCTGGGAGAACAATGTTAAGGCAAAGTATCTTTTTTTTTTTTTTTAAGATTATTTATTTATTTATTTGACAGAGAGAGAGAGAGAGACAGAGAGGCAGGCAGAGAGGCGGGCGGGGGGGGGGGGAAGCAGGCTCCCCGCTGAGCAGAGAGCCTGATGTGGGGCTCGATCCCAAGACCTTGAGATCATGACCTGAGCCGAAGGCAGAGGTCTAACCCAGTGCGCCATCCATCTAACCCAGTGCGCCATCCAGGAGCCCCAAGGTGAAGTATCTTTTAACAAATGTTTCTGTTTGACTAAAGAAAAGCAAGCCAGCAAGGAATTTCTGCATTTGTTAATTGCTCTTCTCAACTGAGAATATCAGTGTTGAATATTTGTTGTTATTTTCCAGATTGTGCACAGAATACTGCCAAAGACTACATGACATTGTGTCCATCCTGGGCTATAAAAGCAATTCCAAGGCTCCCAAAAGTGATATTCTTTTGTTTGGGCCCTGGGAGCATTTTTCCTGAATAAAGTACAATAGACTTTGTTATTACATATCACACACAGATTAATATGCTGAAGTTTATTTATATTTGACTTAAAATAAAACCCATTACTAGGAAGGCCCATCAATGCATTCCTCCTATGCTAATAGAAATTAAGGCAGCTCTGCTTTCTTTTTAAGGCATTTTTCTTATATATTAAATGCCAGGAAAAGGGCACTCCTTAGTTTTAAGGAGACTCTTTCTTCATGAAGTCAAATGGCTATGTTTAGTCAATTTCAGTCAATGATATTTACTAAATGCCACTAGAGAGGAAGTGAATACTGACAGAAAATCGCATTTTACAAAGACCTTCACCTCAGTAGCCAAACCTGCCAGGTCGTAATTCTGAGGCTGCTTTTCTCTGTTGCACTCGGTCTCCTGGGATGGCTGGAGGATTACAGGTAGCCTCCTGAGATTACTTGTATGACCTTTCTAGAAAGGAGGTTCCGGGATAATGAGGTATTTTAAAAGCTGGAATGAGTCAGCAGCAATAACAGAAGGAGAAACGCGAGTGTGGTCTTTCCACGAAGCCATCTGGCAGCTCAGGGTTCTGTGGGAAACCCCTGGAGGGAGAAGCAGCTCAGGAGATGCCTCTCTCGAATTCGGGTGGGCTGGTGGGAGATCGGGAATCCTGAGGGTTAGCTGGCTAACTTCTTGCCTCAGTTCTAGTGCAAATGATGAGCTTCATTTCGAGGACTTCTCCTTCTGTCACTGTGAAGCATGGCTCTCCTGTTGGGCCCTGAGGCATCCAGGCATTTCCCGTCAGCACAGAGATCTCCTTTCACAGGGAATTTGGCACCGTGGGCAGTTTTGTTAGGGTGGGTGAGGGCAGGTGATGTGGTTTTGGCTGCCTGGACATTCTCAGTGGGAATTCAAACAGTGAAGGAGAGAGGGCAGTCTTGCTACACAGAGGCAAGTAGATTCAACTGTTCCCGTGACGACCTGTATTTTCTGTGGCCCAGCCCTGCCCGGGAATCCCTTTGTCCTGACCTGTCCTTCAAGCCTTGTTCTCTGTCACTTCTGTGAGTTTCCCCACCCATGCTTTCAAATAAATCCCTAGTTTTCATTCTTATTTATTTTTTAAAGATTTAAATACTAAATTTTATTTATTTTTTTTTAAGATTTTATTTATTTGTTAGAGAGAGAGGGAGCAAGCACAGGCAGACAGAGAGGCAGGCAGAGGCAGAGGGAGAAGCAGGCTCCCTGCCAAGCAAGGAGCCCGATGTGGGACTCGATCCCAGGACGCTGGGATCATGACCTGAGCCGAAGGCAGCCGCTTAACCAACTGAGCCACCCAGGTGTCCCTAAATATTAAATTTTAAAGATTTATATTTTAAAGATTTATTTCAGTAATCTCTATGCCCAACATGGAGCTCGATCTCACGACCCTGAGATCAAGAGTCACATGCTCTACTGACTGAGCCGGCCAGGGGGCCCTCAGTCCCTTATTTTTAAATCCATCCAGAACACTCAGACTAGATTTTGAGACTTTCAACCTAGAACCCCGACTAATGTGCCTTCTCTCAGCACCGAAAGTCTTATTTGTTCCACATTCTTACTGATGGACCCAGTCTCCTCAATAAAATGAAATATTGAGAAATGAGGTTCAAATTTTATTTTTATTTTTATTTTTTTTGAGGTTCAAATTTTAATAGCATAGAGCAATGGAAAAATTTAAATGGTCTTTTAAAATAATTGAGACCACAGTAACTGTGATATCAATACAACTCAACTTAGCTATGTATTAAATAATTTGCAAAACAATGGAAACAAGTTGATAGCCATCACTAAACCCGAATTGCTATATTGCCATATTAAATTGTAATAAATACTTCAAGTATCACATACACAGAGCCAATGTTCCTTCAGGAAGCAGAATTTGTTGGTAGCATTATTACTGAAAACTGGAACATGTACACAGTTCTTATGAGCTCTCACGCTGGCTAGGAAGTACCTAAAAAGTGACAAAAAACAAACACAGGGTGTGATTATGAGAGTATAAGCTCTGGGAGGGGGGGGTGCTTGGGTGACTCAGTCAGGTAAGCGTCTAACTCTTGGTTTTGTCTCAGGTCGTGATCTTGGGGTTGTGAGATCAAGCCCCATGTTAAGCTCCGGTTGCAGGGCTGAGTCTGCTTAAAACTATTTCTCTTGCTCCTTCTGCCCCTACGCCACCTCCCTCTCTCTCTCTCTCATAAATAAATCTTTAAAAAAAAGTATAATCTTGGGCTGAAAATAAAATATAGTTTGGGTTCAAATGGCACTAGTATTTCTTATGGCTTATCATCTGTTATATGGAAGCCCATGGACTTGAACATCTCTTTTCTTCATTTCCCATTGTCTTACCACCTGGTCCTGAAAAGTGCGTGTGCGTGCACACACACACACACATGCACACACATGCACACACACGTGCACACACATATATGCACACATAGCTCATGCAGTTTCATTCATGTTGGCAACTTTGGTTTTATTAGGAATTAGTCTTCCAAGCTACTTTCTCTTAAGGGAGACCGCAAAAAAACAAAACAAAAAAACCACAACTCATTTCACCCACCTAGCCTGATGAACCCTAGAACTGTTCCTGTAACATGAAACATTTTGATAAAAGAAGTAACACTTACTCCTGAAGAAGTTCAGTTCTGATCTTCTGGAAAGTATGCTTGGAGCCCACGGTGGCGACTACCAGAGGCTCTGGTGCATCACTGTCAGCCTAGTGGCCACAGATGTGTCAGCTTTAAAGTACAGAGTCCCTCTTTGCCTTCTGCCCGAACTAATTTATGGCTCAAACCGAAAAGCCGTTTTTTATAACTCACTGCAGTTGTACCTCCTGTGCTTCTCCAGCTCTCCCACAAAGGATATTGAGAAATTACCTTTGTAGATTTCTCTACTCTAAGTGACTAGGGAAATCGCACATTCATTGTTACCTAATGAGGACAAAATGGAAACCTTTTGAAGCGTGGCACCTACCTGCCAACACACACAGACACCTGCCTCATGTCCTCTCCGTCTCAGGGTGTGTAGACGACCGCCTTCAGAGGCTGCCTCCCTTTGCCCTTCATCCGTCCTGTGACCATATCAATCCCCAGGAAATCTCCATTTCCAGGCAGCAAAAGATAAGATCATTGTCAGGGTTTTTTTCCCCCTCATTGACAGTTTACATTTTTTCTGGGGCTTAGAAATCTTCCAGCATTTATCAAACTTTCTGGCTTGATGTAGGCTTATTTGTGAAGCTGCCGGTCATCAGGCCTAAGTCTTAGGGGGGGCTGAAGTCCAGCCAGCAGGTGTGGTTAGTTGGAGCTGTCTCTCCCCCTAGCTTTTGCGCAGCAGGAAGTTCTCAGGTTCTGGGGAGGCGGAGGCCCTCCAGCAGTGTCTCACTGTTCTTGGCAGTCATACCGAGCCCCATAGCAGCACTGGTGTCTGGTGTTCATGTCCCCCCTGAATTCATTACCTTGACTTGTCCTTGAATGTCCTTGGATGAGATCACTTTCTGTGTCCAGTGTGGCTTGGGCATCCTGACTCTTGGCCTTGGCTCCCAAGCTGACTCTGACCTTGACTTAGAGCAGTTGCCAGAGGCTGAGAAAACTGCAGCTTTGGCAAAACCTGAGACATTGACGGTTCACGCTGGGACTCGGGAAGTCGGGAAACTCTAAGCAAACTCGTCTTTGGACTACTGGTGAAAATCACACCCGGCTCTTTATAGTGGTTAGCTCTGGGCTGTGGGATTATGGGAGATATTTACTTTTTTCCTTAGATTTGCCTGTACTTGTTGCGATGGGTATGCGTTAGTAAAATACACGATGCTTTTCAGAAACTTCCCCATGGTCATGATGCTGCTATTGTTTCTCCTTTCTTCCCCTTCCGTCCTCTTCCCTTCCCTTCCTCTTCCTCCCTCCCCTCCCCTCTCCTCTCTTCTCCTTTTCTTTCCTTTTAGAGAGAGAGAGTGTGTGTGCATGCAGGGGTCAGGGAGGAAAAGAGGGAAAGGGAGAGAGAGAATTTCAAGCAGACTCTATGCTGAACGCAGAGGCAGATGCAGGGCTCAGTCTCACAACCCTTAGATCATGACCTGAGCTAAAATCAAGAGTTAGACGCTTAAGCAATTGAGTCACCTGGACGCCCCTGTTGTTTCTGATAGAAATCCAAGTGGACGGTCCAGGCAATGCAATTGATATTTACTCTGAAATGTGTTCTTACTTCTTCACCCCTAGAAATTTTCAGCAAAATTCCATGTGATTAATAGGTTCAGAGGGTAGAAAGGTATCCTGGTTGTCTCCTTTCTAGTCCTCCTGGTGGCTGCTCTGGCTCATAGCACATTGAGAATGGTAACAATAAAAAAAAACCATGATGCCTTCCTCTAAGAGGAGAATTCAGGTCTGTCTTCTCTAGTGTCAGACCCTCTCTGTGCCTCAGGCTAGCCCACTCAGCAGCTTCCCAGATATCATCAGGGTCAACAAATTGGTCATGTCACTCTTTGGTTTCTGCCCATCACTTTCAGAAAAACATTTAGTTAATGCCCATGCCACAGATTGCAAAATGCAGTCCCGTATTCCTAACCTGGTCTGCATGTCCCTTTGCATGGGCACGCACATGTGACTTTGTCACTCTTCCCGTCAAGAGCAGGGGCCTATGTGATGGAATCTGGGCAGGTCTTGGAACTTGTTTTGCCGACAAAATATAGAGGAAACAACCTCCTGTGACTTTCAAGGCTAGGTGGTAAGAGGCTGCGGATCTTCTGCATTTACTTACTGTCTTCGAACACTGCCCTGAGACCACTGTAAGGGGATCTAACCTACCAGAGGATGAGAGGTCAGAACAGGAAGGCTCCCAGTCAACTGCCAGTCACATGAGTGGGACCTCTTAGAACCGCCAGCCCAGTAGACTTTTCCAACAAACACAGGCAAAAAGTAAATTGTGTGGTTAGTTTGGGGACGGTGATTACATAGCAGCTGATAAATGAGATGCCCGGTGCCTTTTAGAGATGGAAACACCCAGATCGTGTTCACGCAGATACATGGTTAGCATAATATGGTTGTGGGAGTGGATTGCGTGCAGGTCAGGAAGATAAGCAGTGGCCACAACAGAAGGCCTGTTTAGAGTTCATCCCAGAAGCAGCCACACAAAGGTCTAGGCCAGAGAGTAACAGTGAGATCTTCATTTTGGAACATCTCACTTGCAAACCCAACCCCACAGAGAATGGATAGACAGGTATGAAGCTGGAGGCAGGAAGGCCGTGGGGAAACTGTGGCGATCTATTTTAGAACTGATGGGGGCTGAGGATCAGGGCAGGTGTCCAAGGAGAGGAAGCAGATTTGAAGATTGGAGAGGTATTAAAGTGGGAAATTGGTGGGGCTTGGTGATTGGAGGAGGAAGCCATGATGTCACCATGGAAGTGGAGGCTCCTGGCAGGGGAGGGTGCTGGGAGGGACAGGTGCTGGGGTCAGGGCTGTAAGCCTCTTTGTGGAGGTGCCATCCCGCCAGAGAATGATGATGGGGTTTATGTAGAGGCCTTTCCTAAAGAGGTTGAGGTGAACTTAAAATTAAATTGAAACCACCAATAAATGTCAATTTTAAGTATTCTTTAAATTTTTAAAGGTTTTATTGCTTTAAGAGAGAGAGAGAGAAACAGGCAGAAGGGCAGAGGGAGAGAGAGAAGCAGACTCTCCACGGAGTAGGGCGCCCACTCCAGGACTCAATCCCAGCACCCCGGGATCATGACCTGAGCTGAAGGCAGAGGCTTTAACCCACTGAGCCACCCAGGCGCCCCTTAACTGTAGTGTTAAATATCTTTAGCTCTGATTTTTTAATTAGCAGAAGCATGTAAAGAGAGCTTCAGTTTAACTGTGGGAAATCACTCTTCTGTACAAAAAGTGACTTCACATTTGTCCTGGTGCTGCTGTCCCAACGATCAGTGCAATTAACTACCTCATTATCACTTTCCCGGGTGTAAATCCATCTTTTGTCTCAGTTTCTCTCCTGTGAGATTGGTTAGGGAAACAAGAATAGGGCCTGCTAACAGGTCTTATTGATAACCTCTGGGACAGCTACCCAAGTGAAGTATAATTTAAAATATGTCATATTTTGTGTAATATTAATATTATGCAATACTATGTGCATTAATGTTACATAATATTAATTACATTTATTTTATATAATGTTAATTATATATTTTATATATGTACATATTTATTTTTTAGTGCCAGAAGGGACTTTAGAGATTGTTAACCTGTCCTCTTCCCTCTGAATCACCTTACTTCTGAAGGGGGCAACTTGACCATTTTCCCAATGAGCTTTTTGGTATGATTTCAGATATTTGGTGGGATTTTGTGAGTGGGTTTATTGTAAATAATTTTCATGCTCCAGCATTTTATTTTATTTTTTAAAAAGATATATTTGAGAGAGAGAGAGCATGAGCAGAAGAGGGAGAATCTACGGCAGACTCAATGCTAAGTGCAGAGCCCCACACATGGGCTCCATCTCATGACCCTGAGATCATGACCTGAGCTAAAACCAAGGGTCAGATGCTCAATTTACTGCACCACCCAGGCTCCCCCATGCTCCAACATTTTCTTAAAAAATAGGATTTCCATAGTGCATCCCATGGAACACTCATGGCGGGGATAGTAATAGGCATCACTCAAAAGTAGGCCAAAGTTGCAGAGTGTCTGTGTATTTAGTAGAAGCCCAGTAGCTGCTGCAAACATCCAAGAGGGCACTTCCCGACTTCAGTCAATCCATGATAAGAACAGCGGAGGAATGGTACTTGAGGCCAAGCAAGCTGTGATGAACCACAGGCAGAGGGTCCAAAGAGACAAAGGGAAGGCCAGCTTTTCCGTGTTAGGCAGAGTGTAGGGAGGGTTGTTCTGGACCGGAGTTTATCTAAGAAGGAGAATCTGAGGTTGGGACGGTGTCTCATTGGCTGCCAGCCGTGGCTGGTGCATTGTTGCTGGGGCAGACAGGGATCTTCTTTCCTTCCAGTAAGTGGAGAAGGTGAAGTTCTATGGGAAAAGTGCCCTCCCTTGGGCAAGTAGCTCTGTCTTCCTTCTTCCAACGCATGGTCCTTTTGGGAGAGCTCCCCCTTCCGGGCTTGCTGAGTGTCTCAAAAGAGGCTTCCTCAGGGATGCCTGGGTGGCTCAGTTGGTTAAGTGGCTGCCTTCGGCTCAGGTCATGATCCTAGTGTCCTGAGTCCCACATTGGGCTCCTTGCTCTGCAGGGACCCTGCTTCTCACTCTGCCTCTGCCTGCCACTCTGTCTGCCTGTCTGCCTGCTCATTCGCTCTCTCTCCCTCTCTCTCTGACAAATAAATAAATAAAATCTTAAAAAAAAAAAAAAGAGGCTTCCTCAAGTGCACAGCACAGACCCTTCTTTCAGGGGAGCGCTTGATAGAACTGTGTTCCATGGGACACTTCTTGAGAAATACTGTGGAGAAAAGAAAAGGACTAAGTTCTGCTTCAGGGGAAATATCTGGCATCTTCTCATATTAAATCACAGAGTCCCATCCAAGCAGATAATCTCATTGTTCGAAGACTTTACGTCAGGTGGCGGGGCCAAAGGGAAAATGGCCATTTTGAAGGATCCGTAGGGAGCCAGCCGGGCAGCTCAGGTCCCCTGTCTGTCACCGAAGGGGATACATGAGGAAGTGCTCTTCCATCGCTGAAAAATCCCGAGATGAATTTGGAAAGTCTGCTGTGAACGGTCAATATATTTTAAATTCAAGAGCCTTCCTGTCATGGTTATGGTCACAGTTACTGTTTAGGCCTCAGGGTTGCTTTAGGGAGAAGCAATTTCATACCCAAACCACACTGATTTAAGTGAAATATTGGAAACCATGGTTGAAGTTGCATGGAGGTCATCAGCCAGCCGGTGAGGTTTGAATGCCTGTCACTCTCCGAGAGCTGAAGTCTCTCTAATGTTCTTATTGCAAATCCATTTGGCCCAGAAAGGACATGCACAGTTAGTTGAAGATCACCTCCTGGATTTCATCTGAGGTCTTCCTTCATGAAAATGGCTTCCCAGTCACTCACTGAGAAACAAAACCAATTCAAAGTTATGTCGGTAGGCACAAAGTGGATTTTTAATAAGTTCTGGCTGAAGAAACAACTGTTATTTTGGGGATAAGAATTTCTGTTCCTCTTTGCCTCTTTCTCTCATAATATTTGTTTCAGACCTGGGTTCAGATGCTGGCTCCCTAGACCGCAATTTTTCCGAAGCACTGTTGAATCTGAAATTTTAGACTTGGCTTTCTCTCCTAAAAATGGGAAGCTCTTTATGTCTGCCTCAGAGGGTCGTGAGGATAGAGGGGGTGGAGAATGCTGTTCATGGCTCTGCTGTCCCTCTGAGCATCCCTGCAGCTGTGTCCTGTCTCCTGGAGAGAGCGTGAGGTGACGTTCTTTAGTGCTGCAGTTCTGAATACAATGACAACATGAGCATTCTTTTCCCAGTGAAGTCACAGGTGGACAACCAGAGTCTGTTATGCCAAATGTAGGAGCTGCTGGGCCTGAAGTGGCGAGAGATTTGGGCCAGCAGCTCCTGGGCCTGCTCACTTAGAACTCAATCCTGCTTTAGCTGGAGCCAGTTCCTGGAGGGTCCAGAGAAGCTGTCTGGCCTTTTGTGTTGTGTTGTGTTGTGTCAGCTTTGCAGAGCCCAGAGGAAGCCTGGCACCCTCTATGAGACTGAGTTGACACAATGGTGGCCCTGACCCCAGAGTGATGATTTGGGGCCCCGGCTGGGTGGCCGAGATTGCTTCCAGTCCGAACCACACCTCCTTCATACCCTTTCCTAGCTTTCTTCACCCATTTATTCAACAGATACTTATTACCCATTAATAAGCATTATCAGATGCCAATCTAGGATCCGGGGAGTTAAGATGAATAATACATTGTCCCTGTCCTCCAGGGGTTCTCATCCTATTAGGATGACACAGGTGCATTGTAACAAACACAGTGCATCTGTGATCTTGGAATTTGGGAGGAGGGTAGACCGAAAATGGACCTTTCTGCAAGTTTGTCTTGAGCATGAACATTTGCTTTCCTTGTGGAGGCTGGTTATAGTCCTTGCTACCATTTATTGACTGCTTACTACCCACTGGGGTATATCCTGTCATTTCATTTCTTTGAGTCTTCATGATAACACCACAGCAAAGACACATTTTATGAATAAAGAAAGGGGAGACTCAAAGTAATCAAGAGATACATATATTTCGTCCACACAGGTAAAAAATGGCAGAATTTGGATGTGAGCTCAGGTTTGTCAGACCCCAAATCTTAGATCTTGTGATAGTTTTATGTGTCAACTCAGCTGGGCTAAGGGTTGCTCAGATAGCTGGTCACACATTATTTATGGTGTGTCTGTAATATTTCTGGAAAATATTAGCATCTGACTCAGTAGGCTGAGTCAAGAGATCCACCCTAATCAGTGTGGGTGGGCACCATGGAACACAACAGAATAATAGAACCAGAAGATGAAGGAGGAGCAAATTCTCTCTTTCCTCTTGAGCTGGGACATCTGTCTTTTCTTGCTCTTGGATTGGAGTGCATGGTTCTCTTTCAACTGTAGTTTCCTCCCCGCACCCCCCCCCGCCTTCTTTACACTCTTCTTGGAGAAGCTGTTCTACCAACAAGCAGAGAAAGTGTGCCTGGGCACAGAGATGGGACCAGGGATGGACACCTGGGGCAGTTGCCCTTGACTGGCAACTGGGGATTGGGAGATGGTGGGAATTGAGCTGAAAGGTTCTGCTGACTTCAGTGTTCAGACTGCAATTTTGGAGGAACTTTGACAGGCCCAGAAATGGACGAGTGAACAGAGAAATCAATCTGCAGAAAGAAAAGGATGGAGGAAGATGGCGAGGGGCAGAGTAGGAGGACCCCTTGCTTGCTTGTCCCATGAACACAACTAGATAACTAACAAATCTATCCTAAATACCCAGAAATTGACCTGAAGGCTGACAGAACAAAATCCACAATAAGAGGGAGAGAAGAAGACACACTGAAAAAGTTAGGAAGCGTGGAGATATGGTTATGGGAGAAAGAATGCCTGGCT
>RCUC01068976.1:0-13165 GCA_003697995.1 Taxidea taxus jeffersonii
TTTTTTATTATAGAATGGGTTAATGGGTTTCTTCTTTGTTTTGCTCTTTTTAAAATGTGTGCTATTTTTACTTCTTGTTTCACATGGCACGACTCTATTTCTTTCATCCTTTTGTCATGGACGTCATCCTTCTTATATGTTTTTAATTCTAAGATGAACCAGTTATTCTCTGCCCTACCCCCACACAATTTTGCCACTTGATTCTCCCAGTTGCTGTATGAGTCAATCTAGTTTCGCTCTACCTACGGATCCCCAGCAGAGAAACTGTCATTGGCCTTTGGCCCAACTCAGCAAGCAAGCTCTCAATACTGAACTTTGAATTCTGGCCGCACGTCCTTATTTGTGGGTAAGCGTCAAAGAATTTAATTAGGTGGCTCCAGTTTGAGAGTTCTTACTTGGACATTTCATTTTACATCGTCATCTCCAGAAGCCAGGGGACACCGGCTTCTCAACCGTCTACAGAACTCACCGGAGGACGACTCATTGCCCGATGCGATTTGCCTAGATTTATCCTCAAAAACTTAAAAACCCTAAAAAGTAAAATAAAACAGAATTGGAAAAATGAAATGCAGGCATGTTTTCCTCTCCAGGGTGTATCTTCTTTACTTGCTCCGTGCTGTTCATCTAATTTCCTGCCAGGGGAGTTAGGCTGTAGCCCAGCCATCACACGAAGACGTGCCAAAGACACTTGCGAATCAAGTGTGTGTATTTCTCCCAACAACAAAGCCAGCAATTTTCAGATTTTCGTTAAGTGCAGCCCCCAGTGAACCCTTGCTACCTGTTTTAGTAACTTCCCACGGACTTTTTCATTTTGGAGGAGTCTGTAGCATTGTTTCATAATGATCTTTAGGAGAGAGAGCACGGAAAAAAAAAAAAAAAGAAAGAAAGAAAGAAAGAGCATAGCAAATGTCAAATCTCAGGATGTATTCAAGAGGCCTTCAAGTCAGGACCAATTCGAGATCCACAAAATCACTAAAGCACTTACATCCCAATGTATGCCTTTTAAGGTCAGAAATATCATAGAATCACTCAGGACATCTTGTTCTGTTCGAGTTCCTTTTCATTCTCCCATCCTAAACGCAGTTGCTCAAACTTCTTGAGAAAGCAAGAGATTTTCTTGCCAAAAATTTGAAGAGTTCGTGTTTTCTTTCCTATTCCTCTTCTCTCTCTCTTTTTAATCTGAAACTTAATATTTTTTATCTCGCCTATGTGAGGTACAATGAGTTATTCCACAACCCCCGCCCTTTTTCTTTTAAAATAAGTGGCGTCTGCCTGTGTCGGTATGATTTTGGCGAGTGCGTGAATATGAGTAGCCTCAGATCAGCTCAACACATCATCAATGTCATTAACTGGGCAATCATTCTAATTTCACGTTCACTTCTGAGAGTCTAACCGCTGAAGTCATAGAGCTTCCGCCGGATCTCCGTGGGGATTCGCAGAGAAGGCAAAAAAGAGACAAAGGGTCAGGATTGGTCGTTTGTTCTCATCTCATCCCAGGGGAAGGTGTAGTGGATTCGTTTTTGCGGATGACACAACCCTTAGGGTGGGAGGACTATAGGCAGTGGTTTCCAAAAGAGAAAGAGAAAAAGAAATGTCTCATAGATAGAATATGCTCCTCAAAACCAATGAGACTGAGCTTGAATTCTTTCTCAAGGACTGTGTGACCTTCAGGTCACTTAACCTCTCGGAGTCCTATTTTCCTCAACTGTAAGACGAAGATTAAAAAATACCTACACTACAGGTTTGCCAGGGATATGAAAAATTCAGTTACGATGGGGGCCGCCTGGCTGGTCTGGTCCATGGAGCATGTGACTCTCGATCTCGGGATGGTGAGTTTGAGCCCCACTTTGGGTGGAGAGATCACTTGAAAAATAAAATCTTAAAAAAAAAACAACAACCGGGAATCATATTCTCAGGATGGAGTCGTAAATTCTCAATCAATGTTAGTCTTCGTAAATTCTCAGTCGATGTTAATCTCTGCCCATCCTCCAAGTGAAACAAAGGCTTGAATATTGATACACGGAGAAAACACTTCAACCAGGTGGCACAGGAACAAGATAGTAAGAGGAGAGCCTGAGCCACGTCAGCAACAATAGATTAGTGTTTACCAAAAATGACATTCTGTTCAGAGGGTGTTCCTTCCCTTTCCAGCAGGCCTTAGTTGCTTGGCAACTTTCCTCCAGTCATCCCGAAAAGCACAGGGCCCCTTTCAACTCCCCACATCTGGATTTTTTTTTTTTTTTTAAAGAAGGAACCTTCTATTAGGAGAAAATTCACCTTGTGGCAGTGCCATGTGAGAGAAGAAAAATATACGTTTTAAAAGGCACCGCAGCCAACACGAATACATCGCTCATTGAGTACTCGGCGATGAGACGATCATAATATTGAAATCAGTTTTGAGAACTTTTCCTTCAAGGAGAAAAGGGGGGAAATCCGCTCGTTGACTACTCGGGGAGGCCAGGGGGGAGTTCCGTTACCATAGAGATTTCATGCTGGCAAATGGTGTTGGGGAGCAGATTGGTGTTTGTTAATTTTTTTTTAATTTGTAATTTATGTGTGTTGGCTCATTCTCCGGGCCAGTCCAGATTTTCCTGTTTACCTGCCATTCTGTGTGATGCAAGTGAGGAATGACAGTGCCATGATTCAGCCATGTCTTCAATTTGTAAACATTATTGAGGGTCAGGAGGACAGCAGAAAGCACGCAGAGAGGCCCCCGCACTTGGTTTTTGCCTGATCATGGCAAAGCATTGGGAAGACGATGCAGGGATTGCCGGGAGGAAAGAAGAGCCTTGCAAAATTCTCCATGATAATTCTCTAGATAGCTTCAGGACCCATTTTGGTCTTTAAAAAATCTGGTTTCCTAGAACCTCTTTAATGACTAATTATGATTCTTTGGTGAATACAGAAAAAAAAAAGGAACAAGAAGGAAGTCTGTCTGTCTGTCTTATCCTATCCGCCTGTGGCAAACACAGTCCTTGAAAAGAAATGGTCTTTGCAGCCTAAACGGCTAAGTAATGTCTTTCCAACAATCCATGGGTGCTGGTTGGGATGTTACTGGTGTGTTTTGAGTCTTCACTTCCCGAGGATTAGGCCCCTGGAAAGTGTCAGCCGTCCCAGCAATTAAGTGGAGACCGTGCGAGAGAAGAGTAAGGACATTAATCCTTATAGACACCATCCTTTAGGCTCAGTGAGCCATGGACTAGGAAAAGCAAACCTCCGAGATGGGCTTCAGTTGGATGTCAACTAATAAATACTCATTTCCATAAAATTTACATGAACCCACTGAAATCTACCTCTCGCTGTGCAGGAACCCCATCTCATTACTCAAAATAGCAGCTGTATAATTATGGGAAACCACACCCTCCACACCGAGGTAGTAAAGTTGTAGCAAATTCGCACACACCCGGGCGCCGCCTGGAAAGGAGTAGTTGGGATGCTGTGGGCTCCTTCGGCTGAAGGCCATCCCCGCCTCCCAACTCCATGTACCTTATAAAATAATAATCGTCAAACGCAGAGCTGCGTTTTCGCAGCCGAAAGACACAGCGAAGATTTCTTTTTCCTTCAACACACAGCGGCAACAGCCCAAATGCTTAAATATGTAAACACTGCCTGTGCCGTTGAGGAAAACGCAGAACTGCAGACGCCCACAGAGATGGACTGATTTCCCGCCCTGGCTGAGGTTTACATCCTCTTTGCATTTTAAATGACCTTTAAGCGATGATGAGGTCTGTCTTGTTGAGACTTAATTGCTTAATTAGAGAAGCCGTTTTCAGTAGACAAGTATTTCCCTGAAAACCCATCTTTTAATTTTAAAAAGACTCCATTTGATTTTAGGCAAAACGGAAGCTGTTTTATATTTTCCATCTTTCACAGCAAAACTGGAAAACGTTTTCAACAAACGCTAAGGGCAACTGCATTTTCCCATAAAGCTCAAGTCGCATCTTGGGCAGCTATTAGCCAACGTAGCGGATCGATTGACATTTTCTTTTTTTCAGTCAGTTGAGAAATGCACAGACTTCGACACAGTCTGGAGTTCCAGGGCCCTCTTAACAGTTCTGTGCCTTTCCCAGAAACTTTTTCTTTGTCACTTCTGGCTACCATGGGGAGGCAATAGGGCATCAGAGTGACAAGCTAGATGCTGGAATCAGACAGCCTAGAATTAACTACTAAGAGACCTCGGACAAGATAAGTAAACTCTGTGATGCCTCAGCTTACCCCATCTGTGAAATGGGGGAATGAGGTCCTACTGTATAGGGTTGCGGTGGGGATTGAGTAAGCTAAACTTTTGAGAACTTCCAACAAGGTTGACGGTGTAGTTAATGCTCAGTACATGTCTGTCATTGTTAATTTTGTTGCTACCGATGTGCTTTTCACTTCTTTTTGTAGTGTCTCCCTGTCACTTCCCTAGCATTGACCCAAGGCAGGCACAGCCTCTTCTCCTTAATCAATGACCACCCGCTACCTCTACATATTGTAAATCAAACAACACTGTCTCCTAGTTTTTTAAATCAACGGTGGGGGTGATTAGAAACAAATAATGTCATATTTAGTTTGAGAGGTCCCTACCAGTAGAATGCACATAATCGTGCCATATCATCATCCTACTTGTGACACATACAATATTAGAGAATAACTGAAAAGTCCCACTAGCCCACCATGTTGCTTGCTTCTGTCCCTCACCATCTCACTGCCCCAGGGAAAAGCAAAACAAAACAGAACTGCTCTCTTCATGCTGCAGACCCGTAAGAGTCTTTGCCCTAAGTCTTAAACTGACTTCACATGGCAAAGATGTAAATGAACTTCTTCAAGGCTGATAACACCTCCTGGACCTTATTCCTTTCTGCTCCCCTCAGTCTGAGTAAGAAAAAGGAAGTGAATAGGACCACGTGAATTAAGCTCTGCTCTCCCCAAAAGGCTTCTCCCCCAAAAGTCTGCTCCCATTTTAAATAACCAAGATCTATTTCTTGCCTCCTTTCCTGGTGCAATGGTCCTTCAGCTTGCTGGGTAGAGGCCCACCTGCCCTGGGGCACTCCGACCTATCCCAGCCAGAAAAGATCGACCAGGCACATGAGAAACACTCCTTCCCAAATTTCAGGGAACCACAAGCTCCCCCTTGTTCCCTGCTCTCATGCTCTCTGCGCTGGCTTTAGGGGGGTCCCAAGGGGATGCTTCCAAGATCTCGCCTTGAGCATGGTTTAATCTCGGGATCTGGCTCCACACTGGGCATCGCACGCAAATGTACCCTCTAGAAATGTGTTGGGCTGCAAGGATCCGGCCCTCACGGGTTTTAAACAACAGATGCTGTTGTTTCCCACTGAACAAGGCAGCCATTCTGGGGCTGCTGAAGCTGTATCATGACAGGGTCCCTGTGGTTCTCCTCACCTTCCCCTCGTGTCCGTACCACAATCAGTATATTGCTCTGTGAGCATCCCAACCGCGTGCAAGGCCAAAAGACTGGCCCAGCTCATCTGCTCTTCTTGCCAGAAGAGCAAACCCTTCCTTGGACCACCCCTCCTCAAAAGGGAGAATTCCATCAGCATCTTATTTGCCAGAAATGGGTACTCAGCCACACCTAGACGAAAGTAAGGCAGAGACAGTGAGGATTTCGCTCTCCCAGCCCCTGCAGGGAGGAAGCAACCAGCAATCCAAGAGGACCAGCCACACCAGAGAAAGACCCAAGATTTATAGATTCCAAGTGGCTGATTTCTTGCTATTGACTCTTTCTCTCTGCCTATCAGCTACACGATGCCAAGAGTCTGCAAGAAACCTCGGGGAGAAAAAAAAAAAAATCAGTTAAATATTTAGATGATTTGCCGACACAGGGAACTTGCCGTTGGCAGCGAAGATTTATTAAGCAGGCTACAAAACAAGATGTCATTAAACAGTTTGCGAGCATGCCCTCGTAATTAAGAAGGGAGAAGCTTTCTAATTTGGGTAATGAAATCTGTGGCTCAGATAAGCGTTCATTTTATTAATATTTATTGTGTGCCTACTGTGTGCCAGCAACTGCATGGGCCCACCCCATTCACTAGAACAAAAAAGTCTCCCTCATGCCAAACCTACTGGTGATAATCGCTGGCAGTTTTTGGATACTGGTGCCATGCCAAGCACCATGCTAAGCATTTTACATAACAAAGATTTGTCCTCACGACAACCCCAAGAAGTAGTAATTGAAGCCGTCAACTTATATGGAGTGAGCAAGAGACTCAGTTTCTTGGGGACAACGAGGTTTCCCAGGACACGGGATTTTCAAGGCTAAATCAGAGAAATCCCGGCAGCGTCTATCAAGACACGAGCAAAGTGGGACCCAAGGTTACCTAGCCAAGGCATGTGGTGTCCCTAGAATCCAGTCCAGTCCTGCCTACGGCCATGCCCCTGCCCCTCCCAGGCTGCAGCCTGGTTGCTAACCCTCTTCTTGACCCCACCACCCTTAACCACCTTCCCTTCCCTGCCTCTTCTTCCTTCGGCTTCTCCTTTCAGTCCCAGTACACAAGAGCTGACCATTTCTGTTTTGAGCCATAGGGCTACCAAGCAAAGCCCCACCCAAGTGGACACACTTGCGTGGTCTTCTAGGGGCCAATCCCACTGAGCCATACATAGCAGCTCTGGGCCGACCCTGCACTGCAAAGGGCTGTGGGAGCCCCTCAGCCCCCTTCTTCAGACCACTAGGACTTAATCACCTACAGACTATTCCTCAGCCCAGGCTGGACATTAGTGTTCCCTGGGGAGCTTTCACAGCCTCCTGAAGCCAGGACCGTTGGAAGGGGAATCTCTAAGAGCAAGCCTGGGTGGACAAATGTTGTGCTCTCTTTAAAAAATAGAGTTTAGGAGGTGCCTCGTTAGCTCAGTAGGTAGCGCGTCGGTCTCATAAAAAATAGAGTTTAGGGGCGCCTGGGTGGCTCAGTGGGTTAAGCCTCTGCCTTCGGCTCAGGTCATGATCCCAGGGTCCTGGGATTGAGCCCCGCATCGCATCATCGCATCGGGCTCTCTGCTCAGCAAGGACCCTGCTTCCCTCTCTCTCTCTTCCTGCTTCTCTGCCTACCTTTGATCTCCGTCTGGCAAATAAATAAATAAAAGCTTTAAAACATATATATAAAATAAAAAATAGAGTTTATCTGATCTACAGGAGAGTACATAAGTCGTATGCGTAAAGTTCAGTGGATTTTCGGATATTACCCATGTGACCACCCCACAGATCCAACATATGGACCATTTCCAGCCCCAGGAAAAAAACACTTTTTTGTGTGTATAAATCTAGTTTTTAAACCTGGACGGATGATTCTAACATGCTGTCCGGCCTCAGTCCTATCGATTTAGGACACACAGACCCTGGGTGGCGGGAGACGATCCATGTTCCCAAAGCTACCAGAGACTCCCTGTTCCCTCTCTCCATGGACAGGGTGGAGGAAGGGAAAATAATCCTTAATCGTGCATCTTAAATACGGCGCACGCTGCTAGGGATATGCGTCTGCATGTGGGCGCCTCTCCCACAACATGGTGGGCGCCCAGGAGGCAGAAGCTGTGTTTGGCCAAGAGCCTAGCAAAGTACCTGACCCATCGTAAATATTTATCAGATGAAAAACAGAATAAATAGACACGTGTAGTGGGGAGTCGTGTTTGATCTCCATTTGGAAGGCTCCTTGAGGTTCTCTGGGAAGACAGACACAGACCCAGCATTCGGGCCTCTTTTCAGTTTTTGCCTTTTTTTTCTTTGACCTGAAAAGGGCGAGTTCGGGAAAATGCTGCTTTCGGGTCTTGTTCTCTCGCAGAGTTCACGCTCCATCTGTGCATAGGTGACACCAGCGACTTGCAGTGCAATTCTGTGGTGTTGAAAGCTGATGTCTACTGCTAACTGGGGGAAAACAGGGCGTCTCGGTGGCGGGGTGTGTGTGTGTGTGTGTGCGCGTGTGTGTGTGTCCGTGCAGCTAGAAAATAAGCCGAGTTCTGGGGGAAATTGATGTTGTACTAGCAAAAGGCCAACAATACTTAGGAATGATCCATGTCCAATGCACGTCTAGCTGCCCTGGGTCACCAAGGAGGTCTTTTTTTTTCTATTTTTTTTTTTTTAATGTGTAGAACTTACGAGTTTGAAAAATATGTATTTTGCCTGGAGGGCAGTTAAAAAGCCTTTATTGTGTCAGCCTCCCCAGATCATTTATATATTTTTCTGCCCACATATTTTATTCATAACGTCTGTTTTATTCTCCCTTATTTCGTCAAGTTGGTGTTCGACAGGACTCCTTTTCTCTTAGAAAACAACCCATTAACAGAGCAAGGCCATGTGGCCACGGGTGAACTCCAGAGTGCTGGTGGGCAAGGATAAAAATCAGGGCCATGTTGGAGCAGCTGGGAGGGCTTCAGTGTTGGGGCTTGAGATGCATGATTGTATGGTTCCTGAAGCTTCGCGTTGAGAAGTGGTGGTAGGAGAGGGTGTGGTTTCGACAATGAGAACTGGGGGCAAAAGATTGGCAGCCATGACAGTTCTTTGTGTAAGGGGAAGACCAAGGCTTGCTCACTGATGGGTGAGACAGTAGAACATTCAGAACATCCCACAGAATGGCTAATGGGGCAAAATACAAATGACTTGTTTCTCATAAATTCTCTGGGCAGCTCAGGAGCCATGGGAAAGGACTGCTCTGAGCTGATGGCTCAAAACCTGGTATATATTCAAAGAATGATCATCCTGTGGCTGTTACGCTACTTCAAGAAGTGTTTCAAGTGCACTGTGGGTTCTGGACTCCAGATGTGAGAATCTCAGGATATTAATTCTTCTCCTGCTGCCCTCTCACCCCGCTCCCACCCAAGAAGAAGGAATGCAAAGCTCTTTATTGAAAACAAATAATAGAAAGCATTTAGCGAAGAGGAAGGAGAAGAAGGGAAAGAAAGAGAAGGAAAGAGAAAGGGGAAAGAAAAAGAAAGGGAAGGAGGAAAGAAAGGAGGGAGGGAAGAGGGAGAGGAGGGAGGAAGGAGAAAAGTAGGAGGAAGAAGGAAGGAGGGAGGAAGGCAGGAGGAAGAGAGGAAGAGGAGGGAGGGAAGAGGGAGAGAGGAAGGAGGGAGAAAAGAAATCATCACACATTAGAAAGATGTTAGGGAGACAGATTTCAGTGCATGAGAAGGTGGATTACAAAGAAGAAGAAAGCGTTTTATTCTCTGGGGCAACTAACTTGAGGTGTATTTCTGGCATATTTCACACACCCCTCTCACATCAGGGTGCTACCAGGAGAGTGACATCACCATATTATTATTGCTGTTTCCTCAATGGAGCTTTGCAAGGCAGGGAGGGTGACGTCCCTGTGTTGGATCTCAGGGCAACCAACTTCCTGTCATCCCAAATCATTGGAGAATCAAAAGAATATGAACTCTCTTCCTTTGGGTTCTTCTTTCCATCAAGAGGAGAGTTTTGATCAGTATGAGGGAGGTTGTGGACCTTTCTTTAGTGTGTTCTGTGAAGCACTAGTCCCGAAACTCAGGGGACAAAAGTGGGAGAGCTCAAGATCAAATAAGTTTGAAAAATGCTATTGGCTTCATCTCATTATTGGGCATTCCCAACAGACATAAGCAAATTAATAGCTCTGAGAGGTCGAGAGATCCTGAAGTGAAGAAACCTGTTAAGAAATGTTGTTTAACTCGGCAACCCCCAACTGAATTTGACCACAGGATTACTTTCTCCATCTAGAATCTTTCAAAACAAGTTGTTCTAAAGAACATATTTTAAAACAAGCCAAGGGCTCAGGAGACAGAAAACCCACACAAAGCCTAAATTACCCTTGCAAGTCGACCAGCCCAACTTTTCCTTTGATAGATGGGGAAACAGAGTTACAGAAGGACAGAATCATATGGTCTGTGGAAGGGGCCGAATTAGAACCACGTGACCCAGGACTAACGCACTCACCTCTGTGGGCGTCAGTTTCCTTGTCACTATTGGACCAGATGAGAGGTTCTCCATGTGAAGGCCTTGAAGAGTCTCAGATGTGCCCCCAAATTCTGATTAATGTCCGTATTTGTTGATTGAAGATAAAACCTGTGTATTATCTTATAGTTTCTATGCAACAGGAGTCCAGGCACAGCCTAGCTGAGTCACAGGATTATGCTCTAGGTGTTGGCCCAGGCTGCAGTCTGAATTAGATGCTCCGCTGAGGAAGGGGCCCCTTCCACACTCCGTTGGGCTGTTGGCAGGATTCATTTCCCTGCAGCTCTAGGACCTAGGGCTTTCATTTCTTGCTGGGTGTGGTCTGGTGGCCACACTCAGCTCCTAGAAGCCACCCACAGTTCCTTGCCCTATGGGATTCCCCCGAACTGACGGTTTACTTCATCAAAGCTAGCAAGGGAGAGAGTCTCTGGCAAGATGGAAGCCACAACACGATGCATTATGGGAGTGACATCCCATCACCTTTGCTGTCTTCTATTGGTGAAAAGCAAAAAGGGAAGCGCACTAGGATGTGGACACCAGGAGGCGGGGATCCTGAGGACCAGCCTAAGAGTCTGTCATAATATGCAAATTTTATTTTTGCTGCACGTGCATATGCCATAAAGAGACACCTGCTCTGGTGGAACGTTATACGGCGATGATTATTTGAAATGCTGAAAAGCAAGATACCCCTTGCAACGAGCTGAAAGTGAGATTCACAGCACAGTGCAGAATTGCACCCCACGGGGGCCGACTGCCAAGGCAGCTTGTAAGAGGAGAAATTACCCACAGTCAAGCTTGCCATTTAAAATCTCTTAAGCCATCAGCAAAAGTCCAGTGCGCTTGTTTTTGTGTATGACTACTTTGTGCATAACCTTGAACTGTGGTTCTTATGCAACTTGGAGTTTAAAAATTATTGAGCCAAGTTAAAGGAAAGTCTGTACTCAGAATCCAGACATTTAAACCATCCTGACTTCATAGAGATTGCTAACAGTAAGGAGAAAATGGATGAAGAATGGTAAAGCAGTCCTCTGGCCTCCAAAGATTACTCCATTCTGCTTTAGAAGTAAGCTTCGGAAACTGTATAAAGTCCTCATAGATTTGTTTTGATGGTGAGGGTTAAATGAGGTAATATACATGAAACAAATATTCACTAGGCAGGACACATAGTAGGCCTTTGATGAATGTTTGCAGACTTTGGATATCTGCCTGGGCTGATCAGATCCCCAAATACTTACACACACACACACACACGCACACATACACACTCACAGTCTTTTGAAGAGCTGGAGAGAGCCTGACCACAGGTGTTCCTCTTGTCCAAGTTGGCTTGTCCTCTGGTTGGTCCCCATCAACTCCATCCTCCTGGACATTGGGGTCATCTTCATGGAGCAAAGGGGCCAAAGTGAATGTTTTTTGGTTTTTTAGGTTTTTGGTTTTTTGTGGGGTTTTTGTGGTGTCTTTTTGTTTGTTTGTTTAAATCCTTCCTGCCCTAAAAAGAATTAGGGTTCTAAGACTGAGGTCAAAATTCAAATCTACAGAAGCCAGATCCATATGTAAAAGAAAAGAGCAGGCAGAAGACAAGAGAGAGGAACATGAAGCAGGAAGAAATAGCAGTCCCTCAATCTTTGTAAAAGAATTCAGATTTGGAGATTTCCGCCGGCACGGCGCAGCTGTAAAAGGCAGGTCTGCAGCTGGATTCTGCCAATGAGCCTCTCGTACCACCTTCTTAAGGGCCTGCAGGTGGCAAAGTCTGTTTATATTTTCCCTCAAACCCCAGGTATTTAAAAAGGGAATTATTGTTGTCCTGCACAGAAACAAGATAGTAGATCTTGTGTTATTCTGACCACACTGAACCCTTTCAGACTTTGGGTAATAGGACATTCACTCTAGAACCTGTAGCTGCAAACCTCCAGGCGGGGTTAGAAGGAGGTTAGGGTTTATTTCTGTTACTTTTCCATGAAGGACTGTCTCTCAGGAACTCTCACTCCTATTATCCCATCTGGTAATAACTGAAATACAGATCTGGAATATCATTTTTATCTGCACATATTTAAAACGCAATGTCCAAATATTATGCCGTTTGAAAAGAGACACCTGTCCAAAAAATTCCCAGGAAGGTTTTAGAGAGTGCACTTAAGCTCAGATTTAGACACAAGTAAAGCTCATTTTTCATTTAGTAGAAGCCTTCAGCCTCGCCAAGACTTGGAATACTTGCCGGATACTCTGCAAATGCAGCGAAGCCTCATTTGCCTGACATGGACGGTTCCATGTCAGTGAGCTTTCCGCGTAACTGACGCTTATCCCTTTGCACATCAAATCACGAATTTATTTTCACCATTCTGCATAGGAGTATTTGTGAGAGTGCATTACACACTTCTCTACCTCCTTAAGTAGGAGATGAGAAACGTGATCTAATCTTTGCTTTCTGACTCAGGGTCCTAGTCGTGAATCTCAAGTATTGGGCGGCTCTGGGCTCCAAGAAAGGAATGCCTCTGGGTCCCTACAGCATCAGTGGGGACTGGGGTTTGTTAGGCCCTTGAGATCGTGCCTACCAACTTTCCATCTCAAGCTATGCGGTTCTCATCACTCCTAAAAGTCCTTCTGTTCCTTAACCATTTAAATGGGTCTTTTCTATGGAATAAGAAGGCAAAGTGAAAAGAGACTCTTCCTTGGGTGCAGAAATTCAGGATTATTTTCTGTTTTTTCCTGCACTCTCCGACCTTGTCAACCTGACAAAGCTACTCAGCTTCTCTTGGCCTCTGTTCCACCATCAAAAAGTGAGAGGATCAAGAAAAAAATTGTCTCCAAAACCACAAAACCTATTCCAGTTTGCATAATTTTATATTGTTTATCACTCTGCTATGAGATGAGCAAACATGTTAACACTGTGCATAAACACAGAGATCAGAGGTCCTGAGTGAGGATGTCCACATCCCGGCCGGAAGCAGTGTGTGGGCTGCAGATTCCCTTACTCATCCGTTCTCAGTTGTATTCTGTGTTGGAAGCTGTCCGAGAAGGGAGCCCTCAGGAACTGAAATATCCCGTTGTTTCAGTTATCTCTTGCCATGTAACAAATCAGCTGAAAATTTAGCAGCTCAAAGCGACAATGGTTTGTTATTTCTCAAGATTCTGTGGTTCAGGATTTCGGGCAAGGTTCTGCTAGGCACTTAAGCTCAAAGGGGTTTAAACTGGGGGATCTCCGACTGCACTGAGTAACTGGACTAGACTCAGAGCTCCAAGACGTCCTCACTCCCA
>RCUC01068979.1:0-19826 GCA_003697995.1 Taxidea taxus jeffersonii
ATTTTCAAAAATGAGGTCATGTCAGCAAAGACACAGAGCCTGCTTACAATGACTCTCACTAGCCAAATGAGAAAATGTGAATCTCAAGCACCAGACTAACAGCCACACTGATATAAACAAATTACTTAAATAAACAAATGAGAAGGAAAATCTCTCTTCTAACAGAATGCCAATGAACAAGTGTAGAAGGAATGACTGAGATAGAAAATCACCATCTACTAATAACCGATCAAGAATCATCAAGGGACAGGGGCGCCCGAGTTGTACAGTCGGTTGAGTGTCTTGACTCTTGGTTTCAGCTCAGGTTGTAATCCCAGGGTCGTGGGACTGACCCCTGAACAGGCTCCATGCTCAGCACAGAATCTGGTTGAGATTCTCTCCCCCTGTCCCTCTGCCCCTCCCGCTCATGCTCTAACTAAAAATAAAATAGAATCATCAATGGATATTAAAAGTAAGTAGATGAGGGACACATGGGTGGCTCAGTCAGTTAAGCCTCTGCCTCTGGCTCAGGTCATAATCCCAGGGTCCTGGGATTGAGCCCAACATCGGGCTCCTTGCTCAGCAGGAAGCCTGCTCCTCCCTCTTCCTTTGCCTGTGGCTCCCCATGCTTGTGCACGTGCCGGTGCACACTCTCTCTGACAAATAAAAATTTTACATAAATAAGTGGACAAAAGTTAAATGAGAAACTGGATATTAATGTAGTCTCCAAGTACCTCCTTCCAAATTATTTATTACAAAGTGAAAAACAGTAACTTTATAGGACAGAAACCTGGCAGATGCCACCTTAACCAAACAATCAAAATTACCACCACCTATGGATCCTGGCTCATGGAAAAGAAGGAAAAATTAAAAAAACAAAACCAAAAAACCCCAGAAGAAACAAGACTGAGATAATTGGTGAAATTAAGTATGGAGTGTGGATTAGTGTTTCTAATTTTCTAAAAGTTTCTAATTTTGATGTCTGTACTCTGACTATACAGGAGAAAGTCCTTGTTCTTAGGAAATATGGACTCAAGTATTTAGGAGATAATGTACGCAAATTACTCTCAAGTCTTTCAGAAAAACATGTACATATAAAAAAATGTGCACGTGTAAGAGCACAAACGAATGATAGAGCAAATGGGGCACTAAGGGTTAACAACTGGTAAATCTGGGTAAAGGGAGAAAGCTCTTTGTAACATTATCTCCCAGCTCTTCTGCAAGTTTGAAATTTTATCAAAATAAAGTTACCCAAAAAAGAACAAACAGACTCACCTTTCATCATTATTCAGTATACTTAGCACAGGATCCACAGACAGGACACCATATAACTCAAGAACATCATTGACTTTGAAACAATCCCAGTCTTCATAGACCTGATAGGAGATTGTAAGAAATCACATTGTTAGGACTAAATAACACACAAAAAAAATCATAAAATATTAGTTTTAAGGCTAAAGAAATAATATTTTATATTTTTAGGTCAGGAAATGGAACTTAAGCTCCATTTAAAGCCACTCTTTTATTTCATAAATTGAAACCAAGAGAGGTAAAATACTTGCCTGAAGTCATTCTCCTAGTTAGCAATTAACACTAAAACAGAGAACTCCTGACTCCCAGACCAGGGTCTGTTGTCAATACACCACATTACTTCGAAGAAAAGGCTTTCCCAGTGGATGACTAACATTACAAATGTGCGTTATTGGGTGCTTGGGTGGCTCAGTCAGTTAAGCATCTGCCTTCGGCTCAGGTCATGATCCTGGGACAGAACCCCACAATGGGTTCCCTCCTCAGCAAAGAGTCTGCTTCTCCCTTCCCCTTTGCCCCCCACCCCGCTTGTGCTCTCTCTCACTCTCAAATAAATAAAAAATAAAATCTTAAAAAAAAAAAAAGAAAAAAGAAACCTGCATTATCTCAAAATCTATTAAGAATACCAAGAGAATGGGACGCCTAGGTGGCTCAGTTGGTTGAGCAGCTGCCTTCGGCTCAGGTCATGATCCCAGGGTCCTGGGATCGAGTCCCACATCGGGCTCCTTGCTCAGCAGGGAGCCTGCTTCTCCCTCTGCCTCTGCCTGCCTCTCTGTCTGCCTGTGCTCTCTCTAACAAATAAATAAATAAAATCTTAAAAAAAAAAAAAAAAAAAGACTACCAAGAGAAGGAGAAAAAAAAAAACAACTGCAGGATTACTAACTTTGGACTTATTCACCAACTATGCACCATTAGGAGGGTTAACACAAAACTCAGAAAGGCCATGAGGGTTTTCACAATAAAACTTTCAAAGTTGTGTCTTTGATGGACTCTAGTAACTGTCAAAGCCTCCTCTTGGTGAAGGCTGAACCAAAGCATGGCAGGAAAGCCATCCTTACTCTGGTTCCTATGGTACAGAACTGAAGTGCCACTTAAGTTAAAACCACAAAATAAAAGAATGGAAATTCTCAATGATCATTTCTGACACTTACATTGCTTGTTTCACCTATCAGGATCAAAAAGCCAGGGTAAGCAAAATAGAACAAACTGCCAACAGATTTTTTTGCCTCTATTTTATTTTAAATACAAATGAGAAATAGATTTTGATGAGAGAATGTTGAAAATGTTAGATATTGTTGGGAGCTGGAAATGACATAGGAATTCACATGAATTAAAAAAGCTGTTCCACTTCTGTGTTCAAAATACTCTTCAATTCTTTTTTTTTAAGTGAGCTCTACACTCAACATGAGGCTCAAACTCAAAACCCCAAGATTAAGAATCGCAGGCCCCACCAAGGCAGCCAAGCGCCCCATATTCTTCAACTGAATTTAAGAATGCCATGGTAGGCAGAACATGGCCTCCCAAAGAGGTCCACATCCTAATCCCTGCAATCTGTGAATAGGTTACCTTATAAGCAAAAAGGGGTATGAATAAATTCAAGACCCTGAGATGAAGAGATTATATTATCCTGGATTATCTGGTTGGGCCCAATCTAATCACAAAGGTCCTTTCCAGGAAGAGGTGACTATGAAAACACTCTGGCTTTGAAGATGGAAGGGGCCCCAAGCCAAGGAATGTGAGCACTTCCAGAAGCTGAAAAGGCAAGAAAACAGATTTTCCCCCAGAGCATTTAGAAAGGAATGCAGCCCAAAGGACACCTTGATTTTATCTTCAGTGAGATCAATGTTGGACTTCTGGCCTAAAGTCTGTAAAATGATAAATTTTTGTTGTTTTAAAAGCCACTGGCGTTGTGAATATTCACTCCAGCAGCCACAGAAAACAAACACAAATGCTAAGAGTACTCCATGTTAACTTTGAGACACATTCCACATCTACATCAAGGTCAGGTCTATAAAAGGTTTAGTACCTTCACAAGGCATGCAGGGCCCTTCTCCCCTGGCAGTGGAAAATTCAGGTCAAAAGGAGAAGAGAGGTTCAAGAAGTTCAGCTGTTGGCCAGTAGAAGCTTCAGTTTCTAAACGTTTTGGCTCTCCACACCACTGAAGACCACCAACACTCCCTAAATTCAAAGAACAGCACTGCACTTAGTCATTTTTAAGGCTTCCTGGAGAGAAAGTACATTCCTAAAGAGCCTTTCAAGTCTGAGATAAATGATGCTTCTGAACACAAAAAACTTCAAGTTGTTACAGTTCTTAAGGAAGTAAGATATGCTAACAAAACCCTTTGTCTGACCTAAAAGAGAACAAAGATTATGAAGATCTGAAAAATTTAATCATTTCTTCCACAGAACACAATGGCAAAAAACTCCCCTCTTCAAATCTCAAGTATATTTTAAAAGTTAATATTTACAGTTACTTTGACATCTTTAATCTAAAGATGTCTACTAACAACAAACCCGCCTTGGTAGAACATACTTTTTTCTACTTATTACTCAGAATAAAACCACATAGCAATAAATTCATTTACCAAATATTTGTAACATCCATTGTGTACTAGGAATCAGACCAGTTGTTGGGGACAGAAGGATGATTTAAAAAATGCCCTCTATCCCTGAAGTGGTCACAGTTTAGGGCTTATAACTAATTAAAATCAACATATAGCCTGCTACACCATAAAATATTGCTCAGCAATAAGAAGGAATAGACTACTGATACACAGAGTACCGTGGAAGGATCTCAAGTTTTGCTGACTGAAAAAAAGCCAATCCATAAAGTATACATACTATATGATTCCATTTAGGTAACTTACCATTATTTTTTAAGGTTAATGCTAGACCGGGATCTTTTTTTTTTTTTTTTTTTAACTGAAGTATTCCCGACTATGCAACACTCTTGCAATAAAATAACATTAGTACAGAGATGAAGAATGGGTTAGTGTTTGCTAGGGGTTAAGGACTTCTGGGGAGGGGAGAGGCAGGATAGCAGTGGGCAGGACTCTGCAAGGACAACTTTGAAAGATGTGGGCAATGAACCATTCCAGATCCTGACTGTTGTAGTGGTCCCATGAGCCCACCTGTGATGACACTGCCCAAAACGAAATACACGCACACAAATAATTGTGTGTAGGAAATATGAATCTAAGATCAGTAGGTGGTAGCAATGTCCATTTCCTGGTTACGATATTCTACTAGAATTATACAAGATGTTACCATCAGGGGAAACTTATTTCTTACAGCTACATGTGATCTACACTTAGCTCAAAAAAATTTTTTTAAATATATATAGCTTGAAAGATTACTGAGAAACCAACAAACAAGTTACACTGTAAATAAATTATGCACCCAAATGCACAAAAAACCCTACAGTAAGACATCCAAATAAAAGCAAAAAAGAGAAGAGATCATCAGTTGCTTAGATAACAGAATTACCATCTATCCTGGATTCTAATGTTACTTATTGTTATGATACACCATTAATGTTAGTAAGCATTTGGGGGGGTTGGAGAAAAAGACGACATTTGTACAGATTTACTATAAAACATTCTTATGTTAAAAACATTAAAGTATGCCTTAGCTCTAAGGAAATATATATAAAGTAGGAAAACGTATGGCTAAATGAAATTCATTAGTAATTCTTTGTTTACCACTCTCAACCCAGTCTTGCAGATGCCCCCTGACTAGACTGATTTGTTTGAACCCCCCCACCCTTCAACCTGCCCTCTGAGGATGGTGCTACAGAGAAATGACTGGCCACAAAAGGAGGAATAACGACAAACTTCTCTACCTGCCGCAATAAGAAACTCACTATTCCTGAACACTGTGATTGGCAAAATCAGGAATGAAATATGCCAATTCTGAAACTATCTCATGCTCTTAGGATATTCCAAACTTTGGTCCCCGTGTTAATCAGAATTTACTAGGCTTTCAGCACGTTTCAAGATAAACCACTACAAATGTGTGTACACAGAATAGAACTGTGACTACTTTAAGGGCTCTCTGCTCTCAAGTTGAGAACGAAGTTACCTAGCGCACCACAAGTTCATGGTTTTCCTCAGATGTTTTCAATCTTACTAAATTAAAGTACCACTATCTTGGGGCATCTGGGTGGCTCAGTCCGTTAAGCATCTCCTTTTGGCTCGGGTCATAATCCCAGGGTTAGGCTCCCTGGCTTGGAGGGAGTCTGCTTTTCCCTCTCTCTCTGCCCCTCCCCATGCTTGTGTGCACACATGCACACATTCTCTGTCCCTCTCATGAATAAATAAAATCTTTAAAAAAATAAAAAATAAAGTTCTACTATCTCAAAAGGAAAACAAAAAAAGATGTTTTCAGATATTAAAAAAAACATTTTCAGGATAAACTACTAGACTTCCATATTACTTAAGAGCTGAGATAAAAATATAAAGAATGAGAAAAAGACCTTTGTCAACTAAGCACCTGAGATTCTTAAAAACTAACTAAATCACTTCTCACTAAGTGATGCCTAACTGTTCAGTTATGAAGCCCAGTTTGACCAGAGTATGGCAGAAACTCTCAAGACTGTTTATAACAGAGATGAACTTGAACGCAAGGTTGTCAAATCGCTGTCATTTCCTAAGTCTAGAGCTGTATCACACAACAACTAATTCTGGAAATGGACCTGAGGGAGAAATGTACAGAAAGCCTGTTGGCACACACTACCTGCTTGCCTGGCACCTGCATGTTGGTCTTTCTGTTTACTGGGCTGTAGGTCCATATCTTCGTCATCTTCGTAACTCCTCTTGTGACGACTGGGAGTGTAGGACGTTGAAGGACTGACTCGAGCTTGGTTTGCATTAACATAGGCGTTAAATGAAAAGTTAAGGAAAATCTACCAGGAACTGAGGAATATCCTAATGTATGATAATTATAGGGCTAGTAAGATTATTAGTTTGGCAATTTGGCTAAAATTAAAACATCCTTTTAAAAGACTGGACTTCCAGTTTTGATCATGAGAGTAGCAGCTTAACTTCATGCCCCCTACCTGTGCTATAAAGAAACTATACAACTGGACAAAAGATATGAGCAACTGTTTTCAGTAACTGAACACCGTAAGGGAACAAAACGTCACAGTTCTTCAATACGGAAACACACCAGTAAACTCCACACTCTTCCCAGCTTTCTCCTGGGAACATTTCCCAAACCACAACAAAGAGAAGCGAGGACTGCCCTTGCAGAACAGAGAAACAGAGCACCCAGTTCCAGGCTCCTGAGCAACTGGAAGCTGCAGAAAGTAACAGAGAGGCAAGAGTTGCAGATAAAGACCAAGAAACCTGTGCAGGCTCCACTTGGGTTTCTGGCTGAACATAAAAGTGAGAGCGAGGGGGAATGCTGCTAGTTGGCTGGAGTTAAATGGAGATCCAGGATTTCTACAATACCAGACCTGGACCCTGATGAACAACTTGGGCACTTAGATGTGACCAGAAATAGCACATTTCATGAGTAAGGACTGTGTCCTACAGACCAAGGGCTATTCCATACCCACCTTAACAAATCGCAAAACCAAGCCACGACAAGGTCAAAGTGATCCACTTAGATCACCTGTCCGTCAGAGCAAAACGCAACATTCTTGGAAGGAAGACAAAACCAAACTCTCTACAATGCTGTACATCAGCATACAGTAACACATGACTAGTTATATATGTAGAGGCAAGAAAATATGACCTATAATCAGGATTAAAAATAATCAATAAAAACAAACCCAAAGATGACTCAGATATTGGAATTAGCAGACAAGGACACTAAAAAGGCAATCTAAAATTCACTATTTTTTAATATATATATTGAGCTATGTTCTCCTTAAACCTTATTATGTGGAGGTATGTTCCCTCTAAACCTAAAAATTCACAATTTTAAAAGAAAATATAACTGCTTCTCAGCCTTTCAGCTATGATCAAGTGTAGTATCTGTTCTTATCAGTTTAAAAGAAAATATAGACAAGATACATCTAAGTGGCTCAGTTGGTAATGTGTGTGCCTTTGGCTCAGGTCATGGTCTCAGGGTCCTGGGATGGAGCCCCACGTTGGGCTCCCTGCTCAGCGAGTAGTTTGCTTCTCCCTCTCCCTCTTGCCCCTCCCCAACACGTGCGCTCAATCTCTCAAATAAATGGTTAAAATCCTAAAGAAAGATTGATGAGTCAAAGATGAGGAATGTTAGCAGAGAAATGAGAACAATGGAAAAGAACCAAATGAAAAATCAAGAACTGAAAAATAAGATATCTGAAATGAAAACAAAACAGAACAAAAACAAACAGAATATCAGTTACCTGGAGGTCAGTAACATCTCATGATTATGTGACTGAATCCCCAGAAAACGAGACAATACAAGAGACTGGGACAGAAAAACATGTGAAGAAATGAAGGCTGAAATCTGAAAAATACCAGTCCACAGATCCAAAATCAAAAATACCCAAGCAAGATAAAAACAAAAATACCCACACCGACCCACATCACAGCCAAACTGCTAAAAAACCAGAGAGGGGCACCTGGGTGGCTCTGTGGGTTAAAGCCTCTGCCTTTGGCTCGGGTCATGGTCCCGGGGTCCTGGGATCAAGCCCCATATCGGGCTCTCTGCTTGGCGGGGAGCCTGCTTCCTCCTCTCTCTCTGCCTGCTTCTCTGCCTACTTGTGATCTCCGTGTGTCAAATAAATAAAATCTTTAAAAAAAATAAATAAAATAAAACAAAATGAAATAAAAACCACAGAGAGAGAGCATCAGAAGTAGCCAAGGGAAAAACAAAGATGTTACACACAGGAATAGAGTAAAATGATGGCTAGCCTTTCATCAAAAAACAATGAGAGTCAGAGGCACCTGGGAGGTGCAATGGTTTGAGTATCTGACTCTTGATATCAGCTCAGATCATGATTTCAGGGTCAGGGACTGAGCCACACATCAGGCTCCACACCCTGCATGGGGCCTCCTTAAGATTCTCTCTCTACCCCTCCCCACACTCTGGATTGAAAAAAAAAAAAAAGGCAATGGAGGCCAGAAGACAATGGAACAAGACCAACAGAGTGCTGGGGAAGGAAAAGAGATGTCAATCCAGAATTCTATAACCAGCAAAAACATCCTTCAGAAACAGAGGTGAAACAAAGACATTTTTCGTTGAACCAAAGGTGAAAAAACCCATTTCCCAAAAAACCGTACTTTAAAAAAAAAAAAAAAGCTCAGTTAAATGACTCCATAAAAAAATAAAAAGAACAATGAGCTAGAAATGGTACATACCACAAACACATACAAGACACTTTTCCCTCATTTCCTAATTTATGTAGAAGACAAATTTTTTTAAGATTCTTTTTTAAAGATTTTATTTATTTATTTGACAGAGAAAGAGAGTACAAACAGGGTTAGTGGCAGCAAGAAGGAGAAGCAGGCCCCCGGTGAGCAGAGAGACCAATGTGGGGCTCAATCCCAGGGCCCTGGGATCATGATCTGAGCTGAAGGCAGATGCCCAACTGACTGAGCTACCCAGGAACCCCATTTATAAGATTTTATTTATTTGACACAGAGAGAGAGAGAGAGAGAGAAGCAGGCTCCCCGCTGAGCAGGGAGCCCAATGTGGGGCTTGATCCCAGAACCCTGGAATCATGACCTGAGCCAAAGGCAGACACTTACCCAACTGAGCCACCCAGGCATCCCAAGAAGACAAATGTTTAAAGCAAACAGGGTAATATATTGTGGGCTCTATAGTTTAAGTACAGTTCAAGTGTAGGACAACAATAGCACAGATTGAGGGGGATGAATGGAAGTAAACTGCTGTAAAGATCAAGGAACAAAGAAGAAATCACAAGGAAAATTAGAAGATATTTTTAGTTGAATGATGGTGAAAACAAATCAAAGTCTGGAATACAATCAAAGCAGTGATTAGAAAGAAATATATAGCCTTCAATGCTAATACAAGAAAGGGAAGATTTGAAATTAATGATCTTTGAGAAGCCAGAGAAAAATTAAAGCCAAACTAGCATAAAAGGAAATAAGAGCAAAAGTCAATGAGATAGAAAACAGAAAATTAAACAGTTGGTTCTCTGGCAAACCACTAACAACAATGATCAAGAATAAAAAAAAATTAATTAACATTATTAAAAATGAAAAGAGATCATTGCTAGATATCCTCCAGACATGAAAAAGAAATTAAGGAAATATTATGAAAAGCTTTGTTACTGACATAAATTCAACAACTAAGACTAAATGATTTTGAAACAATTCCTTGAACAATACAACTTACCACAACTGATACACAGAAAAAACTGTTAAAAACCTAACTAAAAATCTTCTCACAAAATGCCAGCCCCCAAACTGGAAACAACCCAAATTCTCATCAAGTGGAAAAAATATAAACAAATAAAATCAGCAATAAAAAGGAATCACACACACACACACACACGGATGAATCTCAAATGTGTTGTGGAGAACAATAATCAGACACAAGACTCTGTATGATTCCATTTTTTGGCATACAGAATAGGTAAAACCAAGCTACAGTGAAAGAAATCAGGACTGTAGTCACAAAAGGTGAGTGAGGTGCCTAGAAAGACACGAGGGAACCTTCTGGAACAAGTACTTTCATAGGTGTCACATCTCTCAATAAGCTAACATGTTGCTTCCCCTTGAGAAATCCAGAATTGGTTCTAATTTGAAACTATGTTTTTATTTAATTATGGTACTTTTTCAGTACCTTTAAATCCACGTGGACTCACTCTTTTTAACAGTATTTCACTATAGGAATGTACCATACCACAATTTTATCATTTCTCAAAGACGCATACTTTGGTTGTTTTATAAACTTTCTTGTTTAGGACAAACGAAAAACACTTCATTAAAATAAAACCAAGTTCTGTAAATGAAGAACAATTTTCTTCCAGCTTATTTTGTTGGTGTAAAAAGACTAAGTTTCTAAAAACTCAAAATTTAATTGTGGTTTTTTCAATTAAGAGTATAATCAGGAACCACTCGACACAGAAGAAACTTTAGATAAAGGATATTTCTTTTACCCATGTAGATTCCCCAGGCACTGGGACACAATAGAAAGTCTGTCTTTCCAAAGTGGTAGTTCGTGGGGAGTTTAAATCAACTTCCTGTTGAGGCTGTGATGTACACAAAAAGCATATTTAAAATTTTATTAAGAAAACAAAAATAATTAGCAAACCACATATTCATGTTATTTACAAAACCACAGTAAATACTTCACATTAAGAATTAACAACCAAATACCAAACCCAAACTCATTTAAAAAAAAAAATGGACATAAAATCATTTCACACGCAACCATCAATATACTACCTTCCCTCAAGCCAATAATACATCTCACCGTGTCACAAAATTAAATCTTTTAATAAACAGGATATTTTATTTTTTTCAAAGACAAAGCACTGTCTCTTTCATAGACCACATCAGTATCAGCCTATAAAATAGGAACTTAATGAAATATTCATTAGCAGTAACTCTGATATGAGATTTCAGTCAGATATTATTCCCTAGAAAAGGAATGTTCTCCATTTCAAATATACTGAGAAAATTCCAAGACATAGAATATTACTTCAATGAGCACATATTACTTTGAGTACATATATTACCAAAAAATCTCTTAAAAGTAAAATAAAATGTATATTCCATTTTGGTGGTGGGGGGAGGGACCCAAGATACATCAAGTTTCACCTGAGCTAGTATGTACAGGCAGGGCTTTCTATGTGTTTCTTTCTTTCCAGGCCCAAGGTATTCCTGGTTTGGTGCTTCTACTTATTATCTTCAGCAACACAATACAAACTCTTTGCCTTCAGCAGTGTCACACAAGGACAGACTCGCCTATTTTCCTATTTCCAGATGCTGAGATTACTAGCTTATGGTGATACTCCATAACTGTGTATTGATAGATGAGGCTAATATGGCTTAGGACTCCTCAAACAAGGGACACAGCAACTATTTATAAAATTGACACATTAGACTTGGCACCACATTTTACTTTATGGAAACACTCTCAAAGAAAAAAAGACATTGGGAGACCTCGAGTTCATTATGTGTTAAGATTAGCAAATCCAACTTTCATGAGTCCCCCTAAATAAGTATATAAAGCTACATTTTTGTTTTATAGAATCTTGGCAGCAACCTTCCATATTAGGGCTGTTCTGCTGTCCAGACTGGCCCTGAGCTAGGACATTTTAATCAGGCACAGCTTCTACTGTGAGTAAATGTGCTGGCATTAGGGCTTACAATTCAATCTCCTGAGGTTTGAGTAAGCAGGAGTCAGACTCCCAATATGTAAGAAGACCCACATAATGTGATTAAACTGGGAATCTGGATCACCAAAGCAGGGAACTAGACCCAGAATTGGGGTGGGGGGGGCTCCACCAACATGCCACCTTTCTACTTAAGCACGTGCTGATCAATCCACCTGTTAGACTTTTTTCCCCTCAACGACTAACAATTACCACCAGTTTCAGTAGAACCACACAAAAAAACAATTTTTAAAAATGCAGATATACCGTAGTGCCTCTATAACTGCTTTTCTAGTAAGTTTCTACCTCAAGACTATCCCTTTCATAACCACAGTTATATCCAGTGTCCTCTACCTTCTTGCCTCTCCCATTACTGATACGTAAGTTTCCCTTACTTCTCTTTATCAAAGAAAGTTTAAATTTATTAAAAACTTTCTTCCTCCTAGGAAAAAGTGGCAGGATTTAATGAAATTTAATTAAGCAAGTGTTAAGCCCTAAGTTAATCTTCCACTTTTACTTTAAAAGAATTTACCATAACCCTCTAATTTTGAAACCAAGTGTACAGATATAAGGAAAAGAAAGGAATTAGTTATTTACAATACTCCACCTTCTAAGAGATTTTTAAAAGATCAAAAACATTAACAGAGAAGCTTAAATAAAAGGTAAATAGAACATTTCATATGACTTCTTAGAACTTATTTACACACAAAATAAATACACTTAAGATCAACCAAAAAAATAAATTCGCTGCTTAAGAAGTTCTTAAGATGTTTTATATATTTTAAGGATACATACCCCGCACTCTGCTACATCTCTATATTTTCCAAAATGAAGAACCTGTGATCCAAAACAAAGAACAGCATCATATCAGTATATCTGAATCAAAACCACCATAAACAACACAAGGATAAAATACCACTAATTATAAACAGAAATTTTCATGAAAAAAAGCAATACATACACGTGCTTTTGTGTTTCGGTTAACCGTTTCATAAACTCCCATGTAAAACTCAGGGTCAAACATATCCTGAATCATACAACGAAACTTCACAAAACTGTTAGGTTTCAAATAATGAAGGGGAACTTCATTCAGTGACGGTACCTGAAGGAAAACAAGTCAATAAAATATTCTTATCTGTAGAATGTTAAGCACATATACAGAGGCTGTATATCCAGAACCCCCCGTGTTACCCCCCACCAAGCCCCATTAGGAAGCCAGTCTTCTCAACAGTCAACATAACAAAAGTGCTGGACACAAAAGTATGTTTTATGTTCTTCCAAGTTTGTATAATGACGTCCGACTCTAATGTAAAAGGATGCTCTTAAGAATACTTCTCAAGTAGCAGAAAGGCATTTGCTTTGTTGAGCTCTTCACTTAAGACTAGTACATGCCAATTTTCTTTAAATGAAGATAATAAAGATATTCAGGACTCACAATTACTGATTTTTTTGGTCTTAGAAAGTAACACGGTCAAACACTGCCACCTAGAGGCTCCAACACAGAAGCACTAAATCGCTTGAATCTAAATTTCAGTTGGAAAAGCGCAAAATCGTTTAATACATACACACTTAAAGCGGAACACACTACACACGAATGTATACAGTTTAAAATGTTAGCACTTACTTCAGCAGCACATATACTAAAATTTTGTGTGGATTACCACTCCAGTGAGAGAAACTGAAAGTCAGCCCAACCCTCTCCCCTGAAAATAGCAATAAACTTACCCATTTAGGAGCGTTATTTTCCTTCAGCTTTTCCTTAAAATATTCAATTACTTTCTTCTCCCAGTCAGGATTAACTCCATTTTGGGCTGAAAGAGAAACGGACTTTTCAGAGCTAAAGGAACAATAGCTGACAAGACTATGTTCAGGTCACAATCTCGTGGCACGCTGCCACTGGGCACTAGGGAAGCTGCCCTATTGAGGAGTTGGGTACAACGCTGGGCAGCGCGGGCCTCACGCAAGCTCTCAGGAGCCAACAACCTAGTTGAGAATGAGGGAAGCTACCTGGACAAAGCACAATGCTCTTTGGAAACTTTTTTTTTTTTTAAAGATGTATTTACTTACTTCTTTATTTGACAGCGAGAGAGATCACAAGTAGGCAGAGAGGCAGGCAGAGAGGCGGGGGGGGCAGGCTCCCTGCTGAGCAGAGCGCCTGATTCAAGGCTCGATCCCAGGACCCTGAGATCATGACCTGGGCTAAAGGCAGAGGCTTAACCCACTGAGCCACCCTTTGGGAAACATTTTTATACAGATTTTTTTTTCTTTATAACTACCCTGAAATGAAGAGGTGTTCTAAAAAATTTTTTTCAATTTGGGAATAATTTCAAACTTTCAAGAAAATCACATGAATAGTATAAAGAATACTTTGTACTTTCTGCTATATCTTTGCTCCATTTGCTTTATCTCATCCCTTGTACGTATTTTCCTGGCCCGTCTGAGATTAAGTTATACACATCATATACTTTTGCCTCTAAGTATTTCCATGTGTGTTTCCTACGAACAAAGAGATTATCTTACATAGCTAACAGTACTGTTACCCACCTCAGGAAATCCAAAACCAATACCACACTTTCTCTCTAACCTACCACCACACTCCAACGCTACCCGACTGCCCTTTTTTCCTCGTCAGGACAGAAGCCAATCTAGGATCACGTATTGCTCGTAGCTCTCTTGTCTCTCTAATCTCCTTTAGTCTGGAACAGTCCCTCAATCTTTCCTTATGTGTGTTTTATGACATTCATGTTTAAGAGGAATACAAAACCTGTAAAAGAAATATAGAATGCCCACTTTGGGTTTGTCTGATGTTCACTTAGGATTGGACTGCAGTTGTGCACTATCGGTCAGACTGTTCCATTAGTGATGCCTGTCCTTGCGATGGAATCATCTAGAGACAAGAGGTCCGTCTTCCTCTCACTGATGACATTCACTTTAATCACCTAGTCAGACAGAATGACAGCTAGTCTCCTGACAGGAGGTTACTTTGTTCCCTTTGCAACCATTAGGTAACCTGCCAGAGACTCTTGAAGACCATGCAAAAAGTTTTATGACTCTTGCCCCAGCCCCCAGATTTAGCATCCACTGACAACTCTTACCATGAATGAAAAACGATGAGAAAGGTGTTTTTAATGTCATATTATAAATAAGAAAACCGGGGCACCTGGCTGGCTCAGCTGGTAGAGCACATGATTCTTAATCTCAGGGCTTTAAGTCCAAGCTGCACATTGGGTATACAGAGTACTTAAAAATAAAACCTTAAAAAAAAAGGAAGAAAACCAAGGCTTTGGGGAAAAAATTATGGGAGCTGGTCAAGACCAAAGAAAATCACTACCAGAATCAGGAGCACCTATTTTGAGAGAAGCAGCAAAAGCACGTAGCTAGCCAGTACTTCCACCATTTATATTCATCACTGGGTGCTCTGCAGATGTGCAGTAAAGGAACTGTCTCTATCTGTTACGGAGCTGATTGTTAGAAATACTCATAAAATCCCACTAACACCATGCTTAGCAGGGCTTCCAAACGATTTTACAAAACTGAGCAAAGTCTAGTTCTGGAAAAGGGGCGGGGGATAAACTCCTCAGGTGATTCTGATGTGGAATGAGGGTTAAATTCACTAGTAAACGGGTCCTTGACCACCAGCATTAGAATCATCTGAATAGGTGTTAGAAATGCAATTTTTTCAGCCCATCACAGACACACTGAATCAGAAATTCTGGGGGTGAGGCTTCGCAGTTGATGGTCTAAAGCGCCTGCTAAGTGGTTTTGCAGTGCCCGGCCCTTTCATGCCCTCCCCTTGGAGCAGCCTGGCACCTAGCCAGAATGGCATAACCCTGAAGTCCCACTTTCACAAGGACTGGCAATGGTGCGTGGCCACATGGTTCAACCAGCCAGCACGGAAAATCCACAGACAAAAGGCCTGACGCATCACCCAGGCCCTGTGTCTGGACCCCTCCAGCCCAAAGTGAGGGTGGCAGCTGTGGGGTACTACTCAAAGCCCATCCTCTTCCCAGGAAGTCCTTGGTCCCCAAGCAGGGAGAGAACTCTGCTGAAGACCTCAAACTGGCTACCCAGCTGACAGGACCAGTCATGCCGACATGGACTGTCTATGAGAAGGAGAAAGCCAGAGGCACAACGGAGGAGAACTGCGGCGCTGGCCAGTGTTCACAGGGCCCATGTCCATGCCCAGCTCTGGCACCAGGCAAGCAAAAAGGGCCAAGAAAGCTGCAGAACAGGATGTTGAGAAGAAAAAATAAGTGCCACTGGCAAATTGTGACAAAAAATAGTACAAATGCATAAATAAAATGCCCTCTGATTCTGACGCACACTGAAGTCTGAGAACCACTATTACGAATGCCAATAAATGACTACTAAGTTAGAAAAAAAAGAATGTGTGTTTTTGCTTCCACTGAAAATGGGTATGAAAGAAAAGGCCGATACACAGTCATGACAGCACACCAACACTGCTATTCTGACTGCACTCGTGTGAGATACATGAACACACTTGGGGAGGCTGGTGGGCTGGCTGGCTGGTTCAACGGGTGGAGCATGCAACGGTGGTGAGTTCAAACCCCACATTGGGTGCAGAGCTTACTTAAAGGAAAAAAAAAAGAAAGAAAATGAGCAAACAAACATGACCATGCCACCTAACAGATGCTGAAGCTCCATCAGAGACCGACTGGGAGGCAGTTAAGTTACGTGTATACAGACAGGATTTTTCCCAAGGCCACCTTACAAATATCTGGTACTGCTAGACAATTAAAGGACTGCAACAGATAATTTAAAAAATCAAGCGTGCAATAACTGTCCATTATTTATTAAGCCTACGGTGTGTCTGGCACTCCACTAGGTTCAATAAGATATTGAGAGCTGACGAATTTAAAGAAAAGTGGTGAACAGAGAATAACAGCCAAAAGCAAAGAGGAGGTCAAATAATCTCAGAGAGGGCTTCTGATGGCGGGGGTACTTGAGCGGGGCCTTGAAAGAGGGGTAGACCTGAAACATGCTGAGGTCTAAGGAATTCGTGTATTCCAGACATAAAGCCAGGACAAGGATGGCACTACCAGATATTCAAGTAAGTACACAGAGCACTCAGTGTCGGAAGCTGCATGTGGCCCCTAGGACTAAGTTATCTCAAAATTAAGCCATTCCAGAGGAAAACAGCAGACACGGCTTAATTATTTGGCTTAACTGACAGTCCAACCTAACCCACCCATGAATTTGATTACCCAAGATAATGTATTCATCATTTTGAGTTTAAGCAGGACCAAGTTGGGTCACTTGCAACCAAGAATCCTGCTAATTAGCACACGCATATCACTTTATCATTATTTGCTATGAATTCTTGGCCATCTGAATTTGAGCATCACCATACTCAATCACGATCTAGTTTAAGAGTCAGAGGAACTAAGAAAAATATATAGGCTCTCACCAACAGTGTATGAGCTTTAGTTGGTTCTACCTCACCAATACTGGATCTTGTCAATCTTTTTAATCCTAGTCATTTTGCCAGACACATATGGATATGTCACTGTGGTCTTAATATGCATTTCCCTAATGACATTATACACTTTTCATGTTTATTGACCATTTCAAAGAATTCTTTTGTGAGATGCCTAGTCACAATTTTGCCTTTTAAAAAAAAAGATTTTATTTATTTATTTGACTAACAGAGATCACAAATAGGCAGAGAGAGGGGGAAGCAGGCTCCCTGCTGAGCAGAGATCCCTATGTGGGGCTCAATCCCAGGACCCTGAGATCATGACCTGAGCCGAAGGCAGAGGCTCAACCAACTGAGCCACCGAGGCGCCCCTGTATGATTAATTTTTAAGATTTGGCCTGTTTTCCAGAATGGCTATATCATTTTGCATTCTCACCAGCAACGTATTAGAAATCCAGCTGTTTGTATCCTCACCAGAATTTGGTACTGTCACTGTGTTTTCCAATTTTAGCTGTTCTAATAGGTGTGTAATATCTCATCAGTTCAAATTTGCATTTCCCTAGTGGCTAATGATGCTGAGTTAGTGAAGCATCTATTTAATGTTGGCCCTTTTTACAAGTGGGTTAATTACCACCATGCGGTTTTGTTTTTGTTTTTTTTTTTTAAATATATTCTGGATACAAGTCTTCTCTGGGATTCTCAAACATATTCTTCTAGTCAATAACTTAACAGTATTTTTTGCAGAACAAAAGTTTTTAGTTTTGATGATTATCAGTTTTGTCTTATGCACATCTAAAAACTCATTGCCAAACCCTGAGATCTTCTATTTCTGAATGTTTTATATGTTTATAGTCTTAGGTTTTATACTTAGATCTGTGACCCATGTTGAGTTAATTTTTGTATAAGGTATGAGATTTCTGGTTAAAATTCATATTTTTGCAAATAAATATCTAATTGTTCCAATATCTTTGTTGAAAAGATCCTTTTCCATTGAATTACCTTTATACTCTGTCAAACAATGAGGGCAACAAGGATGAACCTTACAAACATTATGCTGAGTAAAATAATCTAGACACAAAAGGACAAATATTATAGGATTCCACTTACATGAAGTATCAAGAATCAGCAAATTCATAGAAATGAAAATTAAAACAATGGCCCTTAGGAGGACACAGGAAGGAGGGGGAACTGGTGGGGAGGGTTATCTATTTCATCTTGGGTGAGTGTGGATAACATGTGATTGTGGTCGGTAGAATAATGACCCCCCCAAAGATGGCCACATCCTAATCCCCAGAAACTGTGAATATGTTACCCGACAAAGGGGGAATTTAGGTAAAAGATAAAACAGGGAGATTTTCTGGGTGGGTCCAGTATTATCACAAGGGTACTTAATGGGGAAAAGTGAGACAGAAGGAGCAGTCAGTAGTAAGATGAAAAAAGAACTTGAAGGGAGCCATAACCCAAGAAACACTGGCAGACTCTAGCATCTGGAAAACGACAAGGAAATAGATTCTCCCTGAAAGCCTCCAGAAAGGAATGCAATCCTGTTAAGTTGATTTAACCCAGTAAGACCCATATCATTCTGGCCTCCATTACTGTAAAATAATAACTTTGTTGTTTTAAGCCACTAAGTTTGTGGTGATTTGTTACAGTAAAAACAGCAAAAAATACAGTGTTTTTTGAGGAATTACTCCATTAACTTACTGAGTTAATGTCCATAGAGCTATCTTGTATTATCCTTTCCATGTCCATACAGTCTATACCTCTTTCATTACTGGTACCCTCCCCCTTTTCTAGTCTGGCTGTAAACTTACGAATTTTATTGAGCTTTTTGTTAAAAAAAAATTACAGCTTTGGGTTTCACTGATTTTTTTTTCTTCTGTTTTCAATTTCATTCATTTCTGACCTATCTTCAGCAGTTCCTTCTATTTGACTTTTGTTTATTTTGCTTTTCTAGTTCTAAGGTAGTAACTTAAATTATTGATCTGAGACCTTTTCTTCTAGTAAGTACACTTAATGCTTCTTAGCACATCTTTGGCTGTATCCCACAAATTTTGATATGCTGTGTTTTCATTTTCATTTAGTTCAAATATTTAAAATTCCCTTTGAGACTTTTTGATCCATGGATTGTTTAGAAATATTATTTCCACGAGTTCGAATTTTCTTGTCATCTGTTACTGATTTCTAATCTAACTTCATTATGGTCAGAGGACATACCTGATGATTTCAACTCTTTAAGATCTGTTAATGTTTGTTTTATAATCCAGGATGTGGATCATATTGGAGAATGTTCCACATACATTTGAAAACAGTGTAATATCCTGCTGATGTTGGTGGAGCATTCTACAAATGGTAATTAGCTGTACTTGGTTAGTGGTGTTGTGCAGTTTTTCTATATCCTTGCTTATTTTCTGTTCACTAGTTCTGCAGACTACTAAAAGAGAAGTGGCAAAATCTCCAAAACAGATTTCTCTCTTCAGTTCTGAGTTTTTACTTCATGCATTCTAAAGTTCGTTAGGTACATCTACACTTACATCTTCTTAGCAAACTGTTTTATCATTGTGTGATATTATCTCTTTTTCTCTTCTCACACAACCTTTCTTTAAAAATATTTTTAAATTTAAGGGGCATCTGGGTAGCTCAGTCAGTTAAGTATCCATCCGACCCTTGGCTTCCACTCCAGTTGTGATCTCCGGGTCCTGGGATTGAGCCTGGTGTCAGGCTCCACACTCAGGGTGGCATCTGCTTGAGATTCTCTCTCCTTCTGACCCTCCGCTCATGCTCTCATGCTCTAAAATAGTCTTTAAAAATATTTTTTTT
>RCUC01068981.1:0-12214 GCA_003697995.1 Taxidea taxus jeffersonii
CTTTGCCTCTCAGCAAGCTCTGATTGGATCTCTTCCTCTGGCAGGTTCAGTGCCTGTCAGGATTCCAGCCTTGAGACTCCTTGGACTGCCTGTGAGCAAAGCCCATGCGGGTAGCGGATGGAGGCCGTGGTATCCTCAGGTAGTGTACCCCCTTCCATCGCTCACATGCAAATCTCCAGGAACCATAAAGGGAATGTGTGTAAAATTTGTTTTAATCTGTACACATGAGTGTAACAGGCTCTAATTAAGACGAGGAAAGAGACAAAGGCATGCTAAATGGCATCGGGGATGCCATGAAAACATAACATTCAATTTTATAGGCCAAGAGCTGGTACAAGAGTGGCAAACTTGAAAGCCAAGCTCGCAGTGCCCATCTTGGCCAGTTAGGAAGGGAAGGCTGCCCACTGTCACCCAGGTACCATGGTATCATGAGGACAGTGGAACCCAGAAGGCAAAAGGAAGGAGAGCTAGGATGGAAGGCCTAGAAGAAAAACTAATGAAGAGAAACAAAGGCCACAGAAGAATGTTATGCACACTCAAATTCCCATGCTAGAAAATGTAATGAGAGAAAAGTTACTAGAAGTTAGACCAGAGGACAGAAGAAGTTCATCAAAGCTGGATGTAGCCAGTGCATGGATGGAAACACAATGAGGAAGAGAGGATAGAAAGAGGATAAGGACTCTGAGGGATGAAGGGAGCGACTGCCCAGTCTTCAGGCTACATGGCTCAGCTTCTCGTTGCCTCTGATCCCAGGAGAGGCCATGCTTGCATCCGAGTTATGCAGAGCCTTGTACCCAGGCTAGAAATCAAGGACAAAAAACATGGGACACATTTCCTTAACAGTCTTTCCTTAACTCCTCAGAGGCCGCAGGGGAGGTGCCTTCTTGTGTGCTAGTCAGGTGGTCCCCTTGAGGCTCTCGAGGCATAAGAAAACTTCTATATGTGATGGCAGGGCACAGAGCAGGAGGTGGGGGCACCGCTGATCAAGCTATGGGGGAACAGGACTCAGGTCATACTCTTTCAACATGATCTGAGGAGTCTGAGCTGAATCCTGAGGATGGCCAACAGCCAAGAAAAAGCCAAGAAGCAGCAGGAAGTGTAAGATCAGAAATCTTGGAATAAGCCGTCATCAGGTCCTGAATAGCTAACCTTAATTTCCACACGAATGTGGAAAGCATATTCTTTGCTTTCAGAGATCTAATATTCTTGAGTTATGTGAATAACTGAATGATTTTTTTAAAAAGTCCCAAATAATAGATTAATAATAGAGAAGACATGTCTCAGGAGAAGTAGGATATAATGAACACGCAGATCCCTGCTACTCCAAGTGTGCATGGTCTGTGGACAAGCAGCATTGTAATTACCTGGGAACTTGATGGACGGTACGGGGCCCCACCTTGTACTGACTTGACTCAGAATTTGAAAAGTAATGAGATCTTGGGGTGATCTCAGGACGGTGGAACCCAGAAGGCAAAAGGAAGGAGAGCTAGGATGGAAGGACCTGAAGTCCTGGCCAAAAAAACTTGCAAAAATATTAGGTGCAAAGCCTTTAGTGGTGAAGGAAGATTTGATGAAGAAAGAGTAACCTTTTGCTCAGTAGGGAGTGGTTTCATTGTCTACCGTGAGGCTGGTGCTTTAGGGCATAAAGGTACAGGACAGGTTCCCTACAAAAGCATAGAGCACATAAAATATAATAGCTGTCAGATTCTCCAGCCCCTCACTCTGGAAGAACTTCGAATCTTGGGAAAAGGGGAGGAGGACCCTGCATTTCCTGAGAAAAGGGGACCTGGAATTTGGAGAGACTTGTTTCTTGCACACCTGGGTTGGAGAATTCCTTGTTGGTGCATGGCACAGCTGAATGGAGTAAGCTTTGGGAAGAGGTAGGCAAGGAGGGAAATGGCATTCCTTAGGCACGGCTTCCATGTTGTGTACTCAAGAGATTGTACAAAAACACAAGTCAGCTAGAATCTTTCTAGAGTAACTAGATCTAGAATCTTCATTAAAATCTTTCAATGTGGACCAGACCAAGGAACAATCCGAACTTCCTTGCAGAGCCCTCCTGGCCTTCTGTGGACAGACTGTTGCCAAGCTTTCTCTTCTCCTGTATCTCAGTCCTCACCCCCCTGATCTGCCTATCGCGGCAAGACCATATGGAAATGTTATGTTGGGTTCCAACACTCGGCTCACCTTTTCCTTCCCCACCAAGTGACTCACCTTTTCCTTCCCCACCAAGTGACTTTGCTCACATTGTTCCCGCTACTCCTAACAGCCCTTGTCACCCCGTTTTGCATATCCTTTGGCAAATCTTACTCAGGCTTTGAACCTTAGCTTGCACTTTACATCTCCTTTAAGGCAAAATTAGGCACACTGTTCTCAGTTGTCCCCTGGTGCCTCTGACATTGCTCCCTCCTATAATAGTTACTGTGCGTGCTTCATGCTAGACTCTAAGTTCCTCGGCGCAGATAACATCTTATTCCTGTGTTTCCACTCCTATCTTTATACTGCAGACATAATAGATGCTTAATAAACACAAATTTAATGAAAACAATGAATAAGTGAACAAATGAATAAATGAATAATGAATGAATGAAATTCGATCACAGAGGGCCTTGAGTGCCAGGCTGGGGTAACTGGATTGCATTCTGCAGCTGTTGGAGGGAAAACATGGTCGTAGGGTGTGGGTAGGATGCACTGATTCAACTCATATGTTAAAAAGCAAAATTAGATTTAAAAAAAAAGAAAAAGAAAACACATGCATAGAGAACAAAAGGAAATTCAGTGAGAAAAATAGCAACAAAAATCTGCAAACTCATTTTGTAATAAAAATGTCCCATCTCCGCATCTGGAGAATCAGGCAGTGACAGGAAGGTGACATTCTCTCTCTTCTGCACACCCCTTGGCAGGATCTCCGAAAACCTCAGTCAGTGGCAAAAGAATCACTAAGCAGGGGCAGCCTTGCCCTGAAAATTACCTGCTTTAGTGTGCCCTGATGATTTATGGCTGTGAGTTCAGATGGCTGTGCATTTCCTCTGTGATTTCCAAGATCATTCTCACTTAGGTCATCAGACACGTGGAGCGCAGCCAAAGGAAATGCCATGGCTGGGATGGCTCACAGGAGGTGTGCACGGGCCCCTCTGCCAGCGCCTGTGGGACATTTGCTCGTGGGACAGGCCTTCTCTTTTGTGGTCGCGTGGACAGACCCTTCAAATCACTTCTGTTTCTTTTGTTCATTGATGTCGCAGGGATCTCAAGGCAGAGACTGCATATTTAGCAGACTTAAACTTGTCCCGTTCTACCTGGAGCCAGCCTTCCAGGTATTTCTTACAAGACAATTATTAGAGTAAGGAATAAAGTCAGGGTCTTTCATCATAAATTCCAAACCTTGGGAAGCATGCTGTGACTTTGGCAAAGGAGTTCTGTGTGGGGAAAGCTTGGAGAGTTCTCAAGGCAGTGTTCCTCACGCAGGGCCCTGGTTCCCACTGCAGCGTACTCTGGATGTGGGATTCTTAATTCAGGTCCCCATTTTTTTTTCAGATTGTTGTACCCGGGCGGTTAAACAGCTGCTGTGTTTAACTACAGATGTGGGTGCATTTTATGGATGTGATTCCTGAGTGTTGTGCATGTGTGCGAGTAAGCAAATATGTATATATTTAAAACCAATATTGACACAGTGTTAAGACTGAAATCTTTGCAGTCAAATCAGGAAATTCCAGACCTACACGTCCTCTAACAATATCCTTTTAGTCGCTGACACCTCCTGTGTGTTGTACGCCTGTCACGTAACTCCAAAAATATGTGGGGCTAGACGAACCCCGGCCTACGTGGGCCAAAGTACAAGAGGTTTATGAATTATCTGCCCTTAAAGTGTTTTCATTTTACATTTTAGCTTCATGTAGACACACTGAACTCTGACTGAGAAAGGTGGAAATAAAGGCATCGGGAAAGATGTTTTCTTTCATAAGTCAAAAAAGAGACATGTCTAGCCTTATTCTATGGTTAATAATCTTTATCCAAATGGAAGTTAAAACGGCAGAATGTTCTTCGTCTTAGGTTCAACACTCATTGTTTCAACCTTCTACACTCAAAAATAGGAAACCATTTTTCTTCAGAATTGGCTTTCATTCCCTTCCTTAATGAGGACTACAATCTTGCCAAATTTGAAGTTCACAGCTTCAGTCATTTTTGAATTGCAGAAGCACAGATAAAACATTTTGATATTTTTTGTATGATGGAAAATATGCAATTTTCCCTGTCTAGGTGTATGGTAATATTCTCAGATATATCACATCTAAGTTTAGATTTGAATGAGTTCTCCAGTGTCTAAAGTGCCGGGTAACTAACACAAAGTGGCTTTTGTTTTATTACTGTGTGTTGGCTGACCTTCCATTTGGTTCCCTTTTACGGCCATTATCTGATTGGAGTGGTTGGTCAACAGTTATTGATGGGTCTGGAGACATGGTCTGGGAGCCGGTTATCTGACGCTCAACTTGGTGCTCCCCACATTCTCACTTCTTAATCTTACTGCTTGTTATGTTTCTGCCTTCTCTTTTCCTGCTTCCAAAATCTTCTGAGAGTTGCCAGATAATAAGAGACAAATTGTGCAAATTGAATGTCAGGAAGTGGTGCATTTGTAAGTGAGCTTTTTGCCATCAATGGGACAGCCGATTCCCTCTGTCTAAGCCAAATACTTCTCCAAACTGGCTTAGGCTTGATGAATTTCTTTCTTTAAGTTAAAGTATGACAGCTGCTTATTTTCATTTTTGTTCATCTGGTGAAACCAGAAGGGGCCCAAAGAAGTCATTAATGTCCACTGTGTGAGGGCTCTAGGAAATGCGTTGAGGGTAGAATGCATGAACAGTATTGTTCGCCATATGTAGACTAGAAACATCCTTATGTTCAGGGTCCATGGGTAAGAGAGGGAGTGTGTTATAATTAACTGTATAGTACATATGGTGGACTAGAAAGTTTACTCCTTGGAGACTAGTTTAGTTATAAAATCAAACAAACAATGAAAACAGAGTCAGTTAACAGTGGCTCTATCAAATGTTGTCATGTACTCCATGTCAGTTATGTGGAAGACCCTGGGGTCAGGAAGCACAGACATGTTCTGACCCTGGGCCTTCACCTTTCTGAAACAGGTTGTATCAGATGAAGTTAATAGACCTAGTTCAGAAGAGGGTGAAGGTCTTCTTTGACTCTTCCCACCATCCTTTTCCTTCCCACTCCCATCTTTTGAATTTGGTTGGGTGTCCCTGCTGTGTCATTGTATAGACTTCAGTAGGTTTTTGCACTTCTATTATAAGATTTACCATATTTTTTATATTTGCTTGGTTGTCTACCTCTCTAGCCAGACAATAATAATCTCTATGAGATTAGAAGTCACCGTGTTGCATTATTCCCTTTTGGAGTCCTTTACTCAGCACAATGCTTGGCACATAGTGGGCAATCAAGGGACATTCGTTAAGTGTTTGAATCGATCATTTCTATTCTAGATGTTTAGATTACATGAACATTTCTGTGTATTAGCCTAATACTTTCTTCTTTTTAAAAACATATTTTAACTCTAATAAATTTACCTCCTTGCTCATCTATCTCAACTTTGTTCTGTTTTGAACTTCCTTTTCTCTAGAGGTTGCAAATAGCCTTGGGTCCAAAGCATTAAAGCTGTAACCTAAAAAGTATAAAATAAAAGTTTCTAGGGTCCTACAGGACATTGTCTAAGTTCTCAAGCCCTGGGGTGCTTTGTGAGTAAGACCAGTTTCTAACAAAACCATTGGAGCACTTGAATCTTCTAAACTGATACTACAGTGTGCCTGCTTTAAATAATATTCTGTTGTATAGTGAACATCCTCATGGGTAGGTTCTGGTGCATAAGATTTGTGACTCTGACAGATCGGCATCCAGGAGCACATACTCTGAGACACTCTATCTCCATCAATGTATGATGAAGTAGAGAAACTCAACAGGAAGGGCATAGAATCTTGAGGCTTATCCAAAACTAGCCCTTCCAAAGGGCACAGGAATCTACTATGCCTTCAAAAGGTTTTACTCTCAGCCAGCCATAATGCCTAAAATGCTTACCACTAGAGTCCTCTTAGATTTTCATTATTGCATTGAGTCAATACCTTTTTAGAGTAGAAACACATTAGCCCATGAAACCCATTCTCATGGATTGGCTTAGTCTAGATCGAGTAGGCTGCCTCTTAGAGGAGAGAGAATAGGATCCTGAAGAAATGAAATTACAACAATAAATATCTATCATCAAAAAGGAGAGCTTATGGGAACCCAAAGAAATGTTAAGTGTGTATAGGGATATTATTTGGATGGAGGCCAGCAGCTGGAGGGGGTGGTGGGATGGCAGGAGGGACAGGATCTGGGTACCATGGAGTGCTGTGTGTGTGTGTGTGTGTGTGTGTGTGTGTGTGTGTGTCTGTGTAGCCCTGGGGTTCCGAGGACAATGAAGAAGGTGGCTCCAGCAACCTTCACCTCCTGGATTTTGCCCAGGTCTGTCCAAGGTGACGATTCCAGCTTCTCTAAGAGAAGATGTGGGAGGGGCAAGACATAACTGTGCTTCAGTTCCTCTCGCTGCCCAGCTTGCTGTTGAGTAAAGATCAGACGGATATAAACTCTCAGCATAGATTGTGAGCATCATCTGGTTAACCTCACATTCTTTGACATCTTTGCCAAAAGATCTCACACAAATATCAGGGATTTCTCTGTGTCTGTGGAGCACATGTTTACTCACTACCACTGAATTGAGACTAGTAATGTCCTTCTGATTTCTTTTCTTGCTTTTAAAACAGAGAAAAAACTGAGTTTCTGGCCCACATTTGTCAAGTTTTGTCTTCCTCATCTCCTTGTCCCAGTAGCTGCAATCTTTTTCCTAGGATATGTATGAAGTGTGCAGGGTTTCCAGGTGAAGAAAATCCAGGGGAAAAATTGGACAGAAGACTGGCTAATGACCAGAGTGGGTTTAACCCATATTTGAAGTCTCACTTTCAGTAACTGGCGAGGGTGATACTTCTGGAGTGTATGAACCAGCTGGTATTAGCAAAAGTGTGAAGATCTGCTGATGGAGGGGGGGCGGTGCAGGGAAGGTTTGTGGGTGTGTTTCAAAGTCTGTTGGATGCAACTGGTTTAATTTCCTTTGTTCATCTGCTTCAGTGTTTGCAGTGATTTGAGAGGGTCGTTTTCTCCCCCCTCCAACACATTTGGTGAAGTCTGCTGATACTGTGTCACTCATTAGGCTGTCAGCAATAGTAAATGTTGTACATTCCATTTACATCAGGAAATTTTCTCTTAAAGAACAATACAAGATACAGAGCCTGGTTCCAGTGGGGTTCATGCTAGAGAGCCGGAGAAGCAGAGACAAAGAAAGTCAATGAGGAAAGGGAAAAAAGAAACATGGAAAAAGACAGAGAGATGTAAGAAAGAGTCGGTGAGAGACAGAGAGAGAAGAGGGGAGAGAAAGTGCCGATGAAAAAGAGGGGACAGAGAGAGAAATAGAAATACCCAGAGAAGACAGAGACACACTAAGAGAGAGAGAGAGAGAGAGAGCCAGAGCCAGACATAGAGATGGATGGAGGAGAATATTATATATAGAGAGAAAGGCAGAACAAGATGCTCAGAGAATTGGAGAGGGTGGGACTGTGGGAAGGAGAGAATCAGAGAGACAAGGGGGAGTGAGGGGGAGAGAGAGGGAGTGCAGATAGAGTCAGGGGGACTGGAGGAGAAGGGAAGAAGAGGAAGACAAGAAGGAGGAGAAAGGGGAGAAGAAAATTCCATGAAGATCCAGTCTTACTCACTTAAACCCTCCATGATGTTTTGATGTTACCTATATGTGCACAAGGTTTTCCTACCAAACCAAATCCAGGAAGACAACAGACTCACACGTCCCCAGAGTGAAGGTATTCATCAAGGCAAGAAGGCAAGGGAGAGTGCTGTAAGGTGTGTAAACCTCGCAATTCACAGACTTGTACCCCTGGGGCTAATAACACATTTTCTGTTAATAAAAAATAAAAAAAATTTAAAAAAAAGAAGGCAAGGGAGAAAAGCAATTGAAAAGGACACTTCATAAAACTCCAAAAAAGTTTATAAACAAATTGATCTTGTTTTCTGCAACTAATTCTCTCCTGGACAATATCAGGAGAGTGAATTTCACTTTTTAATCCAGATTACCCACAGTTGTATCAGTGGGGAAAATTCCCTCTAGAAGAACCCAAGACCTCTTTTTTAAGATCTCATCTGTGTTGTGTCTGGCTCACGTAAGCACTGTTCAGACACTGCGAGTTAGCCAAGTTGTGCGTATGTTTGAGTGGAGGTAGTTTTGGTTACAGGAGAGTGAAACCCATTCAAGCTGAAGGTCAACCAAGTAATGAGAATCATCCTAGTACAAATCTGTTGCTAGATCAGAGCTACCACTTGTTGAGCTCTTGCTACGGGCCAATGGCAAGCTCTTTGCTTGTACTGTTTCATTGTATCATCACAGTAGCCCTATGAAGTACATATATTTGACAGAGGAGGAACCAAGGTGCAGAGAAGTGAAGTGATTCACCCAAAGTTCTCTGGGATTTGATCTCAAGCAGCAAGCTTGTGTTTTATCTGATATAGATTGAAAAGATATATACGTGTGTGTGTGTGTGTACACGATATATATATTCTTATGGAGAACAAACTAGTCATTTTCTCTCCAAGGCATCTGGGAGTTCGAAAGAAAAGAGTCATTATCTGTCAGTTTCTCCATATAGTTCTCAGGGATTTGAGGGGTGTTGTAGATATTAGACGGATATCACCATACATTCCCCCTGACATCATATTGAAAAACTCAAGTATCTTGGAAGACTGTTCAGTCTGTTCATTTTACCAAACTGGCTTAAGGTAGTGAGTTACTTTCTATCTACAATGGGACTGGCAGGGGAGAAGCCCTGGGCTAAAATGAGTGAGGCATCAGATTCTAACGCTCAAAAGCTGAAACTTGAGAGCACTGCACACATTGTGTCCTGTTGAACCCTTGTTTTACAAGATAGTATGCAAAGAAAAGTTTCCAGGATCAGAGATGTTTGGGAAATACTGGGTTAATCACATTTTGGTAGGTCTCTTACTGAAGAATCTCTTGCTAGAGGCCACGTATATCTGCATTTGTGTCCTTCCAGTGGGATTGGTCTTGCCCTTTGATTCCATCTCCCCAAAGCCATACATTATCTGATTTTCCTTAGATGGCATATGTGGTACTCATCTCTCACTGCCTGGTTTGTTATTTAATATTTGACAAATCCATGTTTTACTTGCCCACCTAGATTTTGAGTTCCTTGAGACTGGGGACTTAAACTTGCTTGTTTAAATCTAGTACTGTGTCGTATAGGTAACAGGTACTCAATAAATATTTATTCATTGGCACATCCACATGTGAAAGAGTGTTATGTCTTGGTTTGGTTCCCTCCAAGCAGCTCCTGAGAAAGCAATTTGGGTACAAGTTGTCTATTTGGGAAGTGATCCCAGGAAGACCATACAGAGTGGGGAATTGAGGCAGAGTGAGGAAACACAATAAAAGGTACACTAATGGATGGGTCATAGCTGTGGCCAACTGAGGCTCAAGCCTGCTGGAGACTCTGGCCGATGGTAGTACACCAGCAGCAGGGTTGTACCACTGCAGGGGGATGAATCTGGATTATCTTCTACCAGCTTGCTTGAGGGTTGGTCCTGGGATGTTAACCCTCTGTACTTTCGGCCTGTAAGACAGAATGGCTGGAAAACCTTTAGGGCAGAGAGACACAGGAAGCTGTCAGAATGTGCCAGGCCGCCCCAGTTGACCCCTGGGAATGTTGGCAGGATGCTAGTGATGACCAGTCACATTATCCAAGAGCAGCATTATTTACCTGGCTTCCCCTATTCTCAGCAACTGAACAGCATATACTCATTCAGCCTTGTACCAATAAACGAGCAGTGTTTTTTTTTCCCAGGCTAACAAATCAACTTGGGTTTTTCCCTGCATTTAGAAACCTCTACTGCCTTTCTCCCAAATACCCCAGTGAAAATTGTCCTGTCCGTAAAATCACACTGTGATTTCTTTATCAAAGGCCATTACTGGTTATTTCATAAAGAGCTGATACTTCGGTAATCACCTGATTTTTATCTTTTTTACGTGGCCATTTATATGTCATTATTGTCATGTTACAGTCCCTCTGCCTATGAAAAGGCTGTAGTCAAACCAGCAACTTTGCCTTTGCCTCTCAGTATTGCCTCATGTTTCATTTGCCATTTTATTTACTGTTCTGAGGAAGATCAGCATTGGTTAAGGTGCTTGATAAATGAACACATGGAGATACAAGCAAACATATGCATGGGACCCTTCCCAACACTTCGGCTGGCCTGCAGGCCTCATGCTAACAGCAGGAGATGACAGTTTCCATCAGCGATGTCATAACCACCCTCAGCATAACTAGCTTCTACTGGAAGTCTGCTTGGTTTTTAATACTGGTTGTGCTTCCTGCCTGTTCCCTAGTCCCGGGAGCTCCACGTGTGACAGCCTCCCCTAGCAGCCAAGGCTGATGATCTTGTTTGACGTTGCCTTGCCTAGTGCTTTGATTAGGCATTGACTTCTTCCATCCTAGCTCTGGCAACATTTTCTGGTGGTTCTCCTATACCTCTTGGCACTTAACAAATTTGTCCTCCTAAGACTTAAAAATTCCTGGAGGCCTCAGACTGTCTGCCACTCTTCATCTTTCCTTTTCTCAGAGCACTCAGTACCTTTCCTATTTAGATGGTTGGCGAATACAATGAGCTGAACTGAACTGGAAGATGGACAAAGAAAATCTCTCGTCTCTTTTCTTTATTGACTGTGAAGTTGGAATGCGGAGTAGTTGGATGGGTAGCGGGCTCTCTGGGAGGGTCACGGCACCCCTACACCAGATACATGTCATTTTCACTGTTCGAGGCATCACTGTTTAAGGAAGATTTTTGCAAAAAGAAGTTAAAGAAAAAAGCAGTCAGAGAGGGGGTAGTGACTTACCTTAGGTAGTTCCTACCTAATGGCTGAAAACGAAGTAGTAGATTTGTGGGTGTGATGTGGAAGGAGGAAAGCAAGGAAGACTGCTAAAAACCCCTTTAGGATGAGGCACCAGGAAATGATGTTAATTGGAGGAGGGAGAGCAGTAAAGAGGAGGTAGGTGGGTACACTGCAAACTGAGTCCCTGACCCTATAAAGTTTCCTGAGGTCACTGCTATTACAGGAGACCAGTGCTTCTATGCTACAGTAGATTATATGGGGTAAGTCCTGCTTTCTTTCTGTATTTATTTCTTAGTATGCACACCTTGAGTGTGTGAAGCCATGATAGAGAGTAACTCTTCTCAGGTAGAGACTGTTTTTACAAGCCCTTACTCATTACAGATAATTTTGGGCCCCCACTAAATGCTTTTAACCCATGAATGTTTGCTAGTTGGCATCACAAGCCAAAACCCAAATCTGGTGAACAGTACCTGTTCCCACACTCTCTAGTCACACATGGGAATACCTTAAGTCATCTCCAAGACAAAAGATCCCAAACTCTGCCATCAACTTTTAAAAAATGGGAAGTCTAATCAGAACCACAGACTCACCTACCCCAGTGAGTCAAAACCTAACTGGCTGAGGTTTCTAACTTTCTAAATATTAATGTGCAATAATGCTTGGGGACCTTGATGTAACCCATGATCCATGTGGCTCTGAGTTATCCAAAGGCATGTTATACTAAGATCCTGCTGAGCAAAAGAGGAGGCCTCAGCATTTTTGTTAGGAGCCAACAAAGGGTGTATCCACTTAATGAGTGGTGGGAAGAGGAAGATGCGGGAATTATATGTTTTAAATAGGGTAGGGGAGAAATAACACTTTTTTGTACCCTGGGAAGATACAACCTCCTAAGATGGAATCTGTATATCAGGATATTTTAATGTTTCCTCTGGAAACTTGCTCTTTCAGAAGACCATCAAGCAATTTTCATGAACTTGTCTATTCTCCCTCACACCTACATTGACAAGTGGAACTTTTCTGTTCCATCATAATCAAGACACAGAAAAATGGAGGTGTTAGGGGCCATCTGGCAATTCAGTAACACATATATTGATGCATGTGTGTTACATTTAAAGGCACAGTATGGTAGTGCAGCAAAAAAAGATGACTTCTAGATTCAGCTCTAACACTAACTAGGTACTGAGAACCTGGATTAATGCCTTAACTCTT
>RCUC01068984.1:0-22600 GCA_003697995.1 Taxidea taxus jeffersonii
TGGCTTGTTGAAAGCTGCAGTGCTGGGTGGTGCTGGGGGAGGGGAGGGGTCTGCCCCTCACCCACAGCCCTGCCTTCCTAACTGTACTATCTGCAGCTCAGCAATGCCGGGCAGGGTGCACACCTGCATGGTCACGGCACCAAGATGTTTTCTAACTTAAGTGCGATCATACACAAAGAGTATGAGGTGCTGAGTAATAAGACGTAATAAGATAATAGTAACTGCCATTTCTTACACATTCACTATGCGCCAAGAACCATGCTGCATGTATATTTCTAGCTGACTTGTCCCCCAAATCCTGTGAGATGTGTGCTATTATCCCTGTTTGCAAGATGAAGTTTAAAAAAGTCGGTGGGTAAAGAGATTTGGGAGAGAGCAGACCAGAAAATGATCTTTTAATCCTTTCCTTAGTGCTAAGAATCTCTGGGTCTGAATGACCCCTTCCTTGACCCAAAGGGAAGGAAGCTGCCAGCCAACCCTCCTCGAGCACTCACTATGTGGCAGACACTAAATTAAGCCCTTCCTGATCTTCCCATTTCATCTCTATAGCCCTGTGACCCAAGCACTGTCAGCATCATTCTTGTTGTACCGAGGACAAAGCTGGGTCTGCAGAGGTTAGAACGTGTCCAGGGCCTCAGGGCAGTTGATGGGGTCAGGACCAAGTCCAGAGCTCACAGCCTAGTCCCTCTGCCACAGGAACACTGCCCCAGGATGCCAACTACGCATTTTGCTGACAAAGGCTGTAGCTGCTCTTCACAGAATCAGTAGCATGCTTCTCTGGTCCCCTGATCCACACGCTCATGTTTCACTCGGTTCAAATGTTACCTTGTTCCTCCTGCAGCTGGAGCCTGGCTGGGTGCTGGGGACCCACACATGAGCTGGGGACCACACCTGAGCGCCTGCCCTTGGGAGGCCAAGCTGTCATCTTGCTGCTTGCTGGGAGGGACCCCACCACCAGAGGCCGTGGCCACCCACAGAACCACTTCCCCTGGGTTCCAGGTGCTGGCTGGCTGCCCCCATCTGCAGACCTTTGCGTCTGCTCCTGAGCCGTGATTCATCTGTCTTTTGGGTCACAGTCAGAACCACGCTTCCTTCTTATCTCATTTCTGAAAGAACAGAACTGGAAGGGAACACTTGGCCTTGGAGACAAGTAATACTAGCAAGTCATCACAAGATAATAAAATATTCAGAACAAACACACGTGTGTTTCTGCAAGGCCCTGAGCAAACATTTCTAAACTGTTTCACCAACCACCGTTCATTCATTCCAAGCACCAGCGTACGTAGAGGGAGATAGAATGGCGAGAAGTGCTGGGGCCAACGAAAGCTGGGAAGAGAGGTAAGAGTGGACCAGAGCCAGGGCAGAAAGCAGACAAGGCCAGTCAGGGAGGCCTGAAGGAAGGCAGGTGCAACCTCACTTCAGCGAGGCCTCAGCAATGACCTGGTCCAGCTGCCCACTGAGCATCAGGGGAACAACAGCCCCCACAGAATCACGCTAGGGTTTGCAGAGACAGCTCTATGTGCCAGTCACTGTACTGCATACATTCGCTGGTAAGAGTTAGGTTAAGGAATCCTGACAACCCGAGGGTCAGTACTGTGACTATCTCCATGTTAGAGATGGGAACACGGAGGCTTCCATGAGTCAGGTGTGGGTGGAAGGGCACGCAGCGAGTAAGGGGCGGGGCCAAGCAACAAATCCTGCTCTATCTCTAAATCCCGTGCTCTTAATTGTTCTGTCCTTCCTCTAGGGTTTTCTGCAAACACTTTTTCTATTTTTTCTTTTTAAGTTATGGGACTATGTACTGTTATTTATTTATTTAATTTATTTTTACTGGGTTATGTTAGTCACCATACAGTACATCATTAGTTTTTGATGTAGTGTTCCATGATTCACTGTTTGCATATAACACCAGTGCTCCATGCAATCCGTGCCCTCCTTGATACCCATCACTTCTACGGCTGAACAGTCAGTTAAATCTGATTTCAGGAAGGGTAAATGAGAGAGAGAGACAGACTGAGACTGTCTATAAAAAAATTAGAACCTCCCCACAGGCTCTGCTTCTCCGATGATAAGCTCCGAACTCACACCCTCTAGCCCAGTCCCGTGGTCCCTGTCTCCCCTCTGACTGTAGGAGCCACTAGAGAACCTGGTGCAAAATCCTCTTCCTCCTGTGATGTCTTTCCAGCATCTTCTACCCTCTAGTGCCAGCTGCAAAGCAGAAATGTTCCTAGGGCTCAGGTCCATCTTCACTAAGCATTCAGAAAAAAGGACGAACGTGGAGCTGAGCCACAGCAAGCCCGTGGCCGGCAGGGAGTGGAGGGCTAGAAAAAGTGAGTAGGTGTTCACTGGGTGTGGAAGCCACATGGATCTTGTTGAAGACTGTGCTAGAATTAAACCTGAGGTACCTGCTTGGACATACTTTTGGTGATAAGGCCAGTGTGAGCATTAGCCAGTTCTCTGTAAGAGAAGTTGGTGGCGGTTCTGATCTAGAAAATAGGAACTGGGAAACAGGTTGAGGAGGAAAAACTAAACTGCAAAAAAAGTTCAGTTTTGATGGTGGGATCCTTCTGAAAAACCAAGGCACATCAGTTGGGGAAGGCAGAGCCCCTGGAGGACAAAGGCCTTTCACTTTATCTCTATCAGTAATGTCTCTGATGGGCTCCCCGCTCACAGTATTGACTGGCTTTGAGAAAAGGGAAAGCAGTAAGTGTGCCACAGACACAAAATCCATTTCCCTTCCTGTTGACCTTATTATAAGACTCTGAATCCTCTTGAGGATAGAGTGAATCTGATTGATGAACCAATCACAACTGTCTCCTCCTCCACTTTCCCCGCCTTCCCTGCAGCCACGGATCGCATGTGACCTGGGTCTGATAAAGACCAGGGGAAGATTCTGTTTCCTATTTTTTTTTAAGATTTTTAAAAATTTTTATTTGAGAGAGAGAGAGAGTGTGTGCATGTGGAGTAGGGGTAGAGGAAGGGAGAGAATCCCAAGTAGACTCCTCACTGAGCGCAAAGCCAGATGCAGATCTCATCTCATGACCTGACACCATGACCTAGAACCCAGGCTGAAATCAAGAGTCAAACACTTAACAGACTGAGCCACCCAGGTGCCCCAAGCTTCTGTTTCTTAATAAAAGGTAGACATGTCTGATTTCAGCCCGTTTACCCTTAGGTTCTACTTTGACCACAGATACTGCACTGGCCCGGAGCCACAGGAGTCCTTGTGACCAGACGGCAGTAGGCCAACATGCTAGGAATGACAGAGCAGAAGGACAGAAGAGGCCTGGGTCTTCAGTGACTCTAATGTGGAGAAGCTGCCCTTGCCCCCCACTGCCCACCACCAGATCTCGTCGTGTGAGAGGGTAAACCTGTCTGACCCATTGCTGGTGAGGTATGTTGCTCATTTCAGCTCAATGCACTTCTGGTGGATCCAAACACAGTTCATGGGCATGATGTCTAGCTTGGGAGAGTTTAATGAGCATTTGTACAAGTAGCTCTTGTTTGAGTCTCAGGTCACACCCACCAAGGAGGCATAACAGGTGCTATGAGCCCTTGTGAAGGGTAAGGACATGGTTTAGGCACTGACGTGGTTTGGTCAGAGCTGGGATCTGTCTAGGTCTCCTGAGTTCCCCTCACCTCTGATGGTACCAGTAGGAAGGGCTGCCCTGGCTGCCAAATGAGTTTCATGTTGGGGGGGGCCATATGCTTGGATTATGACTCTGCAAGAGCCAGCAAATTCTCATAAAATGTAAGAAAGCAAACCCAATTTAATATTTTGGGCCCTGGCCTAAACTGAAGAAGGGAGGGAGGCCTGCTGGTTCCAGGGGCATCCAATTAGCCCCTGGGTGAGGATGAGGGATCATGTGCCTCCTACCCATGGCTCATCAACAAGGCTTTTCCAGACCAGGAGTGTGCTGTGCTTAGAGGTCCAGGAGGAGCAATTATTCCATAGTCCAACCTGTCAGGGATATGTCCACCAAAGTGGCCATACCTTTGCTTCTCAGAGTTGTCATTCAAACTATCCTTGGTTTAAATGGTCCAAATTCCAACTCATTCTACAAAATATCATCATAGAATTATGAGTAACAAAATAAAAAGACTGATTTAGGACAAACTGTATCAACTGCAGCAAATGATCTCCATGAATTCTAGCAAATGAACCAAATTTTTAAAAATTGGAAAGAGAGAGGTGCCTGGATGGCTCAGTGAGTTAAGTGTCTGCCTTCAGTTCAGGGTGCTGTACTGAGCCCCATATTAGGCTCCCAGCTCAGCGGGGGGTCTGCTTCTCCCTCTGCCTCTGCCCCTGCTTGTGCTGTCTCTCTCTCAAATGCATAAAAAAAATCTTTAAAAAAATTTAAAAAATCTAAAAATGGGAAGAGAAAAGGGAAGGGAGGAGGAAAACAGAAGAGGAGGGGGAGGAAGGGAAAGAAAGGAAAAGAAAAAAGTGGGAAAGGGGAGAGAGAAAAGAGGGAAAAGCAGAAGAGAGAAGGCCTTTAAACTGCACACAACCTCTCTTTGGCAGTAGGTCTGAACCCCAGGTCTCCCAGCCCCTGATTTCATCGTGGGAAAATGTAGGTAATATGCTATCTGACAAGGCTTCTGGGACGCTCCTGCCTGCCTAGCGTCACTCACAGCAAGCATGCTGGCACTATCTGGAGGCCTGGCTAAACCTTAGCAGGCTCTGAGGACCTGGAATGATCACCAGCTGGTCTGGGTGCACAGGGGTGGACACAGCTTTATTCCATCCTGTGCAATGGGAATGGTGTCCTCTGGGCTTGTGCAGTGGAAAAGCTGTAGGACCCTGGGGGTAGTCACCCCTCCCCCGCCCCCACAGTTATGACCCCTCAGCACCCTGGACAGAGGATGACAACACCTAAGTCAAAGCTTCCTAGACCTCTTTCCCCCACCAGCCACCATCACTGGCTCTCTCTTCTCTCTCCCACTTGAGGTGATGCCTATGGGGACTTAATTGAGGAAATGAGGTGGGTTTCCTCAAACCGAAGGCACATGGATCAGCTCTCATGCTTTATGAGTCCTGTCTGCAAACTCCTGACTTTTCCTTCGGAACCATGTGGGGCTCTACCACCTAGTGTCTGCTTTCAATTTTCCATTCCTCCTACTTTTCACATGCCCAGGCCAGGAGGTCTGTCTCTGACCAAGCTCCTGAAAGGCTTCAGACATGTCTCTGCAAATCCTGATCCACAAGCCAAATCGTAACTGGTACTAGACAACAAGAGTCGTTACAACAAATCCTAACAAATAATAAAACTGGCCTGACTTTCCTTTTAGAGGTCTTCAGATTCGAGAGGAAGGCAAAGGAGTTTCATCCACCTTGTGTCACTGGCTCTGCCACTAAGAATCCTACAGAAGTATTCATGAAATCTGTCCTATGCCATCATGGATTGAATTCAGCCTCTTGAGAGTTGAGGGAATGTGCATGAGAAAGAGGAGGAAATTGCTGTGGAGTCAGATCCCATTCTTTGGGGCAGGGACATCCAGAGGAGAGGCTCCATCATATGCCCCTTGAGTTCATATCTTGACTCAGCTGTTTACCACCTGCAGGACCTTCACCTCAACCAGCCTTGGTTGTAACACTTGACAACGGGGCTAAAACCAGTCCTGACCTTACAGAGTTGTTTGGTGGATCCTGCCCGGCACATAGGAATGGCTCATATATGTGCAGTTACCATCACCGCTGTGCCCAGAGGAGCTCCAGCTTGTCAGAAATAGAGTCAGGGAAGGAAGAAGCCAAGGTCAGCCGGCTGTACACATTCCAGCTGAGCAAGGATAACTCCAGCGCTCCCCGGAGCTTGGCAGTCCCTGGAGGCTGGACCTGGATCCCTGAGGGGGAGTCCTGACTTAGCTGGAGGACAGATGGATTCTCAGTAATTAGGGCTGCACAGCCAGATTTTAGGAGCATATGCTGCTTATATGATTTTTATATAAGTATGAAATTGTATATGGATGCTAAATTTTAGAAGCACACACAAAATTTTTTCTGAATTGGTTTATCACTGTTTCTCAGTGTTATAATACCTCTTCTTGTAATACAATGGTGCATTCTGTTTCCAACAGCCAACATCACATTATAAAATATGCTTCTGGTCTATATTTTTCACCTAAAACTACACCCACCAGCTCTGTCCTTGCAGGGCCAATTTTGGGGTCTCACTGATATGGCTCTGCAGTGATGTAGTTTCCACAGTGTAAATCCCATGGTTTTAGGTTCTACCAAAAATTATTTCTCAAGGACTTCAGTTGGAATGGGAAGCCACTGGGGTGCCCATACACCAGCAGCCCATGAACCTTCTCCAGGGCAGCTCACACAGCACCAGAGAGAGGCCAAATTTCCTATGACTGGCCCAGCACATTCAGCTGACTTACCTGAATCCCAGTCCCAGATTCTTAAGTTGCTCCTCTACTTTCACTGTAAAACAATATTGCTACTTTGCTTTCTCTCCCAGAAACAGCCAGAAAACCACATTTCTAATTTCTCTTTACTGCCATGATTTTTGCACTCTTTGCTGAGTTTCCAAACAACCGCTGATGTTAAGGACCACAGGGACCTCATTTAAAGGCATCCTTTTTCAGGTAGGTCTGAACTCCTCCCAGCAGTGCTGATGGGAAGTGAACTTTATTCTCCCAGTACAGAGCTAGGGCAGCCCCAGGGACTTGCATTCCTGAATCAAAGGAAAAATGAAGACATCTGAGTTCTTCTCCTCCCCAGGAAGCCTTCCTCAAGTTGGGAGGGTGGCAGTGGCCTTGGCAATCTCTCCTCTCAAGTCCCCTGGCACCACACCTTTCCAGCTGGGCTAAGAAGCTGCAGGGAGGTGTGTGGGTATACATGCTGCCACCCCCCCACCACCCGGTTCTGCCTCAGTCCTCGTTATCTCAGGAATCAACAGTGCCTCTCTGCCCTCTTGGCCCAACCAACTGCTGCCTGGCATGGCCAAGTACAGGTATGTCCCTTCAAGTTGCTGCTTTGGCTCTGGAAGAATTCAGACTATTCCTAGAATTCTCACCCAAGACAGGTGTTCTCCTATAAGCTGGGCTTTCATGAAGTCCAATAGCAGGAAAACCATCATAATCCATATACTCGTTCAGTTATTCTGATACATCTGTGCCCCACTACACTCAGAGGTGTGGTGAAAGCAGTGTCCTCAAAATGAGGACTTTCAGATTGTCTTAAGGTCAGAGGATTAGGTCTCTCTCATTGTCCAAGAGTGGTCTTAGCCCTTTCTTTGTTTAAACAAACAAACTTGCCATGCTTTTGTAAACCTCTTCTGCATGGACCGTCTGGCTTCTCCCCACGCTGTTCAGCGTTTGAGCGCCCAAGACCCTTTGGTCACCACCTGGAATGCTGCCTCCCTGTCCACACAGTATGGCGTTCACATGCTTGGATTCGCTCAGTGGCTTTAGTCCACAGACAACCACCGCTCTTCTTGCTCTTTCTTCTCAGACAGCAACATCTTTTCCCATCCTCTAATCACCATTGTTCCCATATCAGTTGCCAAACTGTTAGGGCTGGAGTAATAGTAAAAAGCCTTGAGGCAAATTACAACCACAACAGCTGTGTTTACTAAGAGTTACAAATGAACTCATCCCAGCACAATTAGAGCAGACAGGCAGCGCTTAGGAACCTTCCAGAAGCACCCCGCCCTTGGGCTGTTTGCTGGCTGCCTCAGCCTCCCACTACCCAAGCCCGTTCTGGCTTTTGGAGGAGACCCTCTGCTGAGCACAAGGGCCCTCTTTTCACCCATGATACTTGTACGTTTTCTTCCCACAGCTGCAGTCATTCACACTCAGCTGTTCATGCCTCTGGGAGGGCTGCCAGTCTCTGACAGAGGAGGCAACTGCTGGCTGTCCTTGAGAGGGGCACCAAGGAAATGACTCTCCACCCTGAGGCCCCTCAAACGTCTCCCTATCCACCTGAGACAAGGCCTAAAATTCTGTCACTCAACAACCAAACTTTTGCACCATCGGTGACTTCTCTGAAGTGTCAAAGGCTGTCGTCAAAGGAATGACATCAAGAAGACTATCGATCACTCACCCATATCTTAAGGTGGCTTCGGTTCTCCTCAACATCTCTCAGGCTCTGTTTTATCACCTGTAAAATGGATATGTGTCTCCTACAGCTATGTTGGAAGTGCTGTGTAACCTTTCAAATTCTTACAAATTGGGACCTGAATTACTAAGCTAAAAAGGCAAATATTTCTGAGAGAGATTTCACTGGAACCTGGGTCAGCTGACTGCATCCTTGTAAGGATTTAATTCAGGGGACTTGTTATTATCATGGGAATAAAAGGGCAGGAATAAAAGGGACGGGCTGGTGTGTTGCCCTGGGAATCAAGGGCCCAGACCCAGGACTCAGTCTCCCAGAACAAGGGTATTAGTGTCATTCACAGCATGGGGTGGTAGTTGACTACACAGTGGCTGTCCACCATGCATAGAAAGGGAGCAATGAAAGTTTTCTGATGTAGGAAAATGGGGGACTAGCTAGTCCCATGTTTCCCAAATTTGCCTTCTTAAAGGCTTCACCTGGAGCGCTTGTTGGACATACAAGTGGCTGGAGATTCTAGCTACAGGAGTCTGGGGAGGGTCCCTGACATCTGGATATTGCACACATTTCTGGGTGGAGCTTAAAATCAGGCAAATTTATTTAACATTGACCTAGATTCTAAGAACTAACTTGAGCTTTTGGGCCATTCCCTGGAACACAGGCTGGAAATCATTTCAGTAAAAGACCCAATAAATCAATACTGCCCCAAAGGACCATAGCGGGTGTCTGCACGGACTTATGAGAGAGCTCCTGTTTCGGACTGCAGCTACGAGGGGATCTGTCAGGGGAGTTCTAGTCTAAGCAGAGGTCTCCATTTCCAGGAGGGAAGTAAACTGAAGACTTTATTCCATTCTACAGGAGCAACAAGCCAACAGGTTCCAAGTCCCAGATACAGAGTCTACTGCCATGCATTCTTCCCAAAGAATGCCACCTCCAGCTGCCAACCCAAAGAAGAAAACTTAGTTTCCACCACAAAGGAACTTGGCAAAAGCAGCTCTGGCAGCTCATACCAGGACTGGGCTGTCGACGGGAAAGGGCTGATGGGTGGGACTCCGAAGGAAAGACAAGTCTCAGCGGCTAACAGAAATTTTCAGGACCTGGGCTTCCTGCTGGAGCTGCATGAGGAACGGTGGAACCTGGTCCTCCTCTCTGCCTACCCTCATGCCTTAAAATTGCCAAACTTCTGAACAGGCCTTTCAAAAGAAAATATGGTCTGAATGAAACACAGAATTCATGACTACATGCAAAGTTCCTTCTCTAACTTCACCCCTTGAGAGGAAACCTATTCTCTGAGAGGACTAGACAAAAATGGCTTCTTCCCCAGTCCAACACTCAAATACTTCCAAGGGCCAAACACACGGGATAGAGAAGGCCCTGGAAGGACTGTCATCCCTGGAATAACCCCTGACCCATATGTGGGGGCGGCCAGGCGGCCACCACTAAGCTCCAGCCAGTGTCTGGCACATGAGGAATGAAGAGTCCAATTTGCCATGCGACCTGCATTTCCAAGACAAGCTGGGAATTCTGGCTTTTCAGATGAACCTTCCCAAATGGAAAACTTGCCCCATTTGAAAAATACTATGCCAGTTAAAGAAAAATGTCTGTCAGTTCGATTTGGTCTGTGGGGTCCGAGGCTGTATCTGTCACTTTAGGCGGGAAGCTGTGCTTGACCGAAGGGCAGTCAACCGGTCCGTGTGTTTTCTTGATCGCACTCTGCTGGGAATTTGTGTTCTATCCTGTTTCTCTTCCTCCTGCCCCTTTCCGCTTGTATACTACAAAGGCAGAACCTCTAAGCTTACAATTCAGGCAGGGCACTGTCCCCCTGGCACTAGTGATACGTCTCCCAAAGCCTTGCCAAGGTCCCTGCAGCCAACAGAGACAGGGGCTAGCGGCTTCCCAGGTGGCTGGCAAGGAGGAATTCCGCTTCCTCCCTTACTCTCTCCGAGCCCATCAAGTTCACCAGCCGCACACTTCCCACCCTTCCGAGGGTCATTCGAGGGTCATTCAGGGCAGATCTGATTCTGAATTGGTTCTCTACCCCTTTGGAGTTCTCACCCACCCACATGCAAACTCAATCAAGCTTTTTTTTTTTTTTTCTTCCTTTTTTTGGCAAGACACAGCCATCTCTTCCATCAGCCCTCAGAAAGTTTGACTCTGAGTCTCCCCACAAAGTATGCCTCTCAATCCAAAGGCTCAAATCTGCCTAGATAATAATATTAGTAACAGCAAAAACTAACAGACATTAATGAATATCGGGCATTACAGAAACAGAAAACTAAGAGCCTGTATGTATTAACTCACGTGATCTTCACAGGAACCCTCAAGTAGGTACTATTATTACCACCCATTTTACAGATGAGAGAACAGAAGCATGGGGAGATTCGGGCCTGGGCCAGCCACCACACAGCTCAGCGGTGGAGAGCTAGGATGGAACTCCACCAGTCTAGCCCTACTGGCCATGCTCTTAGCAGTGCCAGCCTCATGAGCACAGATTAAGAAGTGCCCCAACATACCCAGGGTATGAACAGGGACTGGAGGGTGTGAGGTGCTCTCAAAAGGATGGGAACTACTGGCTCTTCCTTCTCCATGTGATGGCCCAATTGCAGGTCCACTGGCAATTCCTGGCAGCTTCCCACACTATTGACTCACATGAGCTTGCTATCAACGAATCCCTTAAATCTCCTTTACATGCGTGGATGCTCAGTCACAGCAACCTCATCCTTTTCTCGGACAGTTGGTTTTATGGACTCTGTGCCTGGCCTGGCCCAATTATCTTCCCTCTGCCCTATTTCTGACGGCCCATAAAGTTGTCTTGTAGGCCATCTTCTCTGTGCCTTTGCTCTTGAAGGAATTAGAGAAGAGAAGGAGTTTAGATTATAGAATCATGGAACTCTAGAGAGCAAAACAAGAGCACATCCAGTCCTCTGCCTCATTTTACAGATGAGGAAAGCAAGACTCAAAGGCAAACGAATTCCAAGGACCTGTGGCCAGTGAGCAGCGCAGCTCAAATTAGAATCTGGGCACCCATTCTTCCACCCAGGGCTCCTCCAACTGCTCCAGACGGTCTCTAATCAGCGTTTCCCGGCTGCAACAGAAGTACGACAAGGAGAATGTGTGCTCTCTGCCAGCGGACAAGTAAACCTCAATGGGCTTAAGATGACAGCAGAAAGCTTCCTCAAACGGGCAACAGACCAAACAGACCACAAGGCTGACAAGACAGGGAGAGAGGCTGCCCACGGTTTCCTGAGCTCCCAATGTAGTGTTCAAACCTTACTCATTTGCTTCCCAGACGCTGATGTGCTTATAATGGATTCATGCCACTCAGGGTTCGGGTACACTTAGCACGCAACCAACACTATTCTTGAATGATAACCTTATGTCCCCTGCACCGCAGTCCTTGGAGTCTTAAAAGCCAATGATCTGTTTCTGATATTTTTCTTTGCATTTGGTTTCTTTTCTCTATTTCCCCTCCCCACCAGCTCTAAGCTTGCGCTTCAATTTGGGGGAAAGGCTATGTGATAGGACTGCACTTTAGCCTGTCCAGGTAGTGAGCCAGAGGGGAAATCAGGAACAAGTGACTTAGGATGGCTGAGTGTCTGCTTGCATCCCCGCCAGCACAGACCTCCTTCCAAGGAGAAGCAACCTGCTTCCTGCCTCTGGCCAGTGTGGGATCCTGACAAGGTCTTTCCTACCAGAGTTCTCCCCCAAGGGGAATAAACTGGGGGAGAGAGAGACGCTTCGGAATACCCTCCTGGTTGGAACCAGAACCAAGAGCTGTGATCACATTAGATTTTCTAGCAAATTTAATAGAATGGATTTCAATTTTGTTATTTCAAAATGTAGACCAATTTGACTCGAGGTAGGTTTAAATTTATCTGGTTTATCTCTACATTATCTGGGAAGAAAAGTCTGGCCAAAAAAAAAGAAGAAGAAGAAAAAAAACAAACAGGACAAGATTTAACCTACCTACAAAAATGTGTTCAAGGATTCTAATACATTCTTTAATTACAAAGGTCTCAGGGGGTTCATTAAAACAATATACTAAGAACAGCTAATTCCTATTGCAAAATAAGATGGCATTTTTCCAAACTACTCCCATTTCCAATTTTGCATTAATTTAAACTAAGCCCAAGTCAACCAAATTAGTGAGCTAGATAATTACATAGTTTTTAGAATGGGATTCTATCTCAGACTCAGAAGTCAACTAGTCTAGAGACTTTCAACGTTTTTGGTTGTTTAAAGCAGTTCATCCCTTTTCCCAGTGAAGTCCTATTGGGAATCCAAACCTATGCCACAGATGAATGGAAGCTGCTGTGGTCGGTGGGGCCACCGTGGGGCTGCCCCTCGACTTCCCATAGTAGTTAGTCCACAGGGCTCTAAAGAACACAAGTGAGTAATTATTGTTCTCATCCAGGGGTTAGCAAACTTTCTCTGTAAAGGAACAGACAGCGAACATTATAGACTTTGTGGGAACATACAAGGTCTGTCCCAGATTCTTTTGCTTTTGGCTTTTCTTTTTATGATTTTCAAAATGTAAAAACCATTTTAGCTTGCAAACTATAGGCCAGATTTACCCCACAGGTCACTGTTTGCCAACTTAGATTTATTTTAACCGCCCTCCCGAGGTCTAATTGACATATAATCAACTGCACATACTCCAAGCATACAATTTGATACATGCTGGCATACTGATACACCGTGAGCCCATCACACCACCATCAACCACAGCCACCATGCCCACCCCACTCTTTCTCCCCTCTTCCCAAGCAACCACCCATCTGCTTCCTGTCACTATGGATTAATCTCCATTTTCCAGAGTTTTATAGACACAGAATCACACAATACAGACTCTGTTTTATGACCAGTTCTTGTACTCGGCATTATTTTGAGGTCTGCCATGTTGTGTGGATCAGTAATTCATTCCTTTTTACTAATACCTTCATGCATACGAGCATGGAAATGGGAAGCTGGAGGTGCCTGCTCCCAAATCACAGAGATACCAGAGGAGCTGGCCCCAAGACGGGCCCCCAGCCTCCCTGGGTGAAGTTCTCTTTCCCAGACATTTCGCTAAAAAGTTCACTAGGGATTTTGAAAACCTCCTGACACCTGTGTATGCTGCATAACTGACAATGGGTGTAGCATCAAGACTTTTCCTTAAATCCCTTCTTCCTGTGGTCCTGGGACCAGCGAGCTCAGGGTAGCACCCAACGTGAAACACATTCCAAGTTGTATCTCAGGAGCCCCAGATAGATCAGCTACATTTAATGAAACCGAGAGGAGACGGATTCACTCACCCAGTAGTTATCAAGAGGCTACTATGTGTGAGGCACCGTGATGGGTAAAGCAAAATCAAGGAGTTCTGCCCTCAAAAGAGTTTAGAGTCTAACAATTAAGGAGAGGCAGACAGAGAAAGAAATACATGAGCATAAAAATGATTAAAATTGCATAAAAAGAAGAGGAAGAGGAAGAGGACAAGAGATCTGTGATAGAGACAGAGAGGGGTGACATTTGGTTGGGGGTGCACATGTGGGACAGGCTGGGCCTAGGAGGCTAGCGCTGGGGCTAGCCAGGGCCAGCAGCAGCTCTAACAGCAGCTAGGCCCCTGGGGGGAGAGCATGGTGTGTGGGCCCCTTGAGGCCAGAGCCCAGGGAGCTGAGGGTGAGTTGTGCATGTACAGCAGATGCAGCCTGCCAGCAGAGAGCCCAAATCATCTGATGGAGGCTGGATTTCATTGTAAATGTAAGGTGCTCTGAGTTTAAAATGAAGCCACTGGAGGGTTGTGAGAAAAGGAGTAATACAATCCAATTTACATTTTTTAAAAGACCACTCTGGCTGCTGCCATTGATGGGGAACAGAGAACAGAGTAAGAAGGCTAGCAAGTCAGGGACAGAGAGGGGGGAAGGTTACATCACATTTCTGGAAGGCCTAGTGCCGGATTTCTTTGGCCTGTGGTTATGGGACTGGGTGTCATTTCAGGGGATGCTTTAGAACCACATAGTCTTTGAAGTCTTGATAAAAAGCTTTCCAAATTCAGTGGAGATGATTTTGGTTGCCACCAAGCAGGCTAGGACAGAGGCAAGCCAGGCCCTGGGGGGTCCAGAGATAGCAATAATTTAAATTGCTCCAATAGGCCTGGTAGTTACTCTCTGCAGAACTGGCTGCAAGGCTGCTGTGACTTCCCCATTTGTGTGGTGAGCAGCTGGGAACAATGTTTTACCTGTGACGCCAATATTTGCCCAGGACTCCTGCTGCACATGGAAGTGACTCACTTAGATCTTGCTTCTTGGCTTCTGAATCCTGTCCTCCACATGGAACCACCACCCTCCAGGCTAGGGGCCGAGGGCAGCAGCAGGGAGGCAAGTGCCCCAGAGCAGATGTCAGAACTCTGATCCTGGCTCTGGATTTGTCAGGTCACAAGCTGCAGCACCTTGGCCAAGGCCCTCTACTTCCTTTGAATCAGTTCCTCATCTATAAACCAAGATGGCGAAAGAGGGCTGCTGCCAGGAAGGAATCGGCCAGCACCTCTGTAAACGAGGACTTCGAAAGGCTCAGAGAATTGTTTATAGGGCGCCCTCTTTTATCTCCCAGTCATTAGTTAGTCATCCAACAAGCGGGAGCCTTTGCTGAATGCCTATTAAGAAATGCCAGGCTTGGCACCTGGGGCACCTGAAGTAACAGGGATTTTGGTGAAGTCACACTTGATTCTCCCATGCACTGCTTATCAACCAGCCTCAATCACACAGAACATAATCAAGAATCCTGACACGAGCTAAAAAGACCCCTGATGACATCCATGCCTAGGACTGCTGGCCAAGTGAGTCCTCCAAGGGAAGCTTGGCTTACTTGGGACACAGTGTCGTTTAGGGTTGCCAAACTTCTTCCTGTCAAGTGTCAGATAGTAAGTCAGGCTTTGCTGTTTCTGGAGTCTTAGTCATAGCTATGTTACACTGCCATTTTGGAGCAAAAGCAGCCCCTAGGCAACAAATCAGTGTAGCCGTATTCCGACAAAACTTCATTTACCGAAACAGGTGGTAGGTGGGCCAGATTTGGCTAGAGAGCTAGAGTTTGCCAACCACTGACATAGTTCAAAAACTGGAATCTGAGTATCTTTGGGCAGGCTTATATTTACCCATTCCTCACAGCTCTATCCCCCACCCTCGCTCCCCTTCTGTGTCTGTATGGCCCCAGGAACAATATCCGTAATAGCAGCAAACAGTTAAGACAGACCGTGTGCCAGGCCCTCTTCTAAGCACCTTGCATGTATTAACTCACTTAGTCACTAGAGAAACCTAACTATCATCTTTATGAAAACAGAGGCCAAGAGAACTTGCTGGTGCTTAGGATGGCAGCTGTAGGACTTGAACTGGGCCATCTGGCTCCAGTGCGTGTCCTTGACCACTCTGCCATACCGCCCAGCAGGCATGGAAGGTATGAAGCAGGACAGCAGGTGATGAGAAAGAGACCACACCTGTCGGCTCCCACAGTCCACCACTTACCACAGGTTTACCGCATTCTAAGAGATCAGGCACAGAGACTGGAAGACAAGGCCGTGAATGTGCTTAGCATGAAGTGAGACTAGGCCAGGGTGGGTGGAGGGGTCACACCAGAATCAGGCCTATCAGTAGTGAAGACATGATAGTTGGCAGCCTGCTGACAAGTGTAGCAGGAAAGCAAAAGGAAAGGGGAATGAGGAATGATGCATTCCCTGGTTGGCCAGTGAGTCAGTGCCAAGCACCTCACGCCATCTGGTACCTGTCAAGGCCACACTACCTGAAGGGCACTTTGGTCACCAGCATGTTGGCATGGCCTGGGTGCCTGCGTGAAATGCAGGGTCTCCACCCCGGCCCAGAAGGTCTGCATCAGAATTGGCATTTTCGGGGCGCCTGGGTGGCTCAGTGGGTTAAAGCCTCTGCCTTCAGCTCAGGTCATGATTCCGGGGTCCTGGGATCAAGCCCCGCATTGGGCTCTCTGCTCAGCAGGGAGCCTGTTTCCTCCTCTCTCTGCCTGCCTCTCTGCATACTTGTGATTTCTACTGTCAAATAAATGAAATATTAAAAAAAAAAAAAGAATTGGCATTTTCACAGTATGCTGGATGATTCACATGCAACAGGAAGTCTGAGGAGCCCTGCTCCACGTGGTCGCTGTCACTGCTTCCATTTCACAGGCCAGGAGCCTGAGGCTCAAGGCAGTTAAGTACCTCACACACTGGTGAGCTGGCAGGCACAGGTCTGAACCCCAGTGCGTCCTTCAGAGGCTGTGCTTACGCCCCAGAGATGCTCACAGCAAGCCCTTCAAGACGTTTACTTCCATAGCAATTGTGCAACAGTAAGTAACGAGGGCTTCAAGGCAGGATCTCAAATACATAAAAGGCGGACCCTGCATCATCATTACAAGATTCGGTTACGCTCCGGATGCTGTTTTTTTTTTTTTAACTTTATTTAAGCTTTATTTAAACATATAATGTAACCCCACCACCCTCTCCCAACCCCTCTTCCCCCCACCCCCCTCAGTTTGTTTTATGACATTAAGAGTCTCTTTTGGTTTGTCTCCCTCCCAATCCCATCTTGTTTCATTTTTACTTTTCCTACCACCTTAACTCCCACCCCCGTTGCATCTCCACTTCCTCATATCAGGGAGATCATGTGGTAGTTCTCTTTCTCCAGTTGACTTATTTCGCTAAGTACGGGTAGAAAAAATACAGTTAAAGCCAGACTTCAACTGACTTTTAATTTCCACAATTTTTTAAATGTCTTGTTTTTACAAAATTGATGAATTTTTCATTCCCTCAGGATTTTAGTAATAGGATGACAGACTCTCCTTGTAGGCACATGTTAGTGGGTGCCAACGACCAGTCTGTCAACAGAGGCAGATATCTGAACACAGCCCTGCGGGCTCCTGGGCTAACACAGACCTCTGTACCTGGGATCAGGCTGTAAGCAGTCTCATTTGATGGAAAGGGTCTCGGACAGTGTTGCTTCCTGAGTTGGTGCCTTTGGGATTCTGGCAGGAAGGTTCCCTTCCACCTCTCCACTGTACCACCATAGCAGGACAAGACCACAGGGTACCTCTGCTGTGAAATGGGGGTGGAGCTAGGAGAAGCTGAAGATGCTGCCCATTCCTCCCAGCCTCTACACTTCACAGGTCTTGTTTCCTGATAGGCGTCTGCAACGTAGGGAAGACCTATATCCTGACAGGACCACAAGGAACAGAAACCACTCAGGATACTGCAAGGGACCAGAGTGTAATAAAAGGATGTACAATCTGCAAAAACAAAGCTTTGCGGAGCTCTGGCCGCTCCTTTCTCTTTCCCTTCACATTGCATGGTTTGCTTCTGTCTGTCCTTCTTCCAACCTGCTCCTCTAGAGCACCCCACCTCTCTCAGGGGCTGCCTCTCCTCCTTGTGGTTCTGCTCCGTCATCTGCTCTACAGCAGCCTCTCCCTTTCCAAATCAGTCCTGCTCCTCATCCCTGCACTCCTGGGAAGCTTCTGCCTTGGACTCCTCACAACTCTGGACCTGTCCTTCGGGTCTCCATCCCCACGACTCACGGTCCCTCTGTTTCCCAGTGCTACGTGAAGAATCTCACGGATCCTACAAGGGTTCCTGAGCCAGAATCATGGCTGCCAGGCACCAAAGAGTGCCCCAGCAGCTGGGGACAGTCCCGCAGGAGAGGGGACGACATGGAATAGGACTGACGGCACAGCAAGTACCTTCAGGATTTCAGTGAGTCCTAGAATCTGAGGGAGGAGGAGTTCTCCAGAGGGTCAAGCTCCAGTCCTGCACCTGCCCACACACCGCCCCTAAATTCCTCAACTCCCCGAGATGGACAGTGTCATACCCCTTTCCAAAGAGGTCAGAGGTACAGGAGATTGGGTAGGAAGACACTGGGGCAAGGGAGAGGAAAACAATATCTACAGCTTCCTGCTGGCTGAAGTCAGTGACGAATGCCACCCTGGGAATGTGGGCGCAGGGGAACCCCGTTTACAGTGCCCTGTCTTCTGTGCACGTTCACGGGGAGGCTTTATTACAAGTAACAATTCTCAAACCCTGTACTGTGTTGAGAAGTTTGACATGTCCTGAATCGGTGTAAAAAGTTCACAGAAGTTTCCACCTTTTGCGGCCTTCCTCATCAAAGAATACTGGGCAATGATGATATAGAAAACTGACCACTCCAGATTTGGGGTATTCAGACAAAGCTAACATAGACAGGCTGCCACTCAGCCTTCGGTGATATTTGGATGACGCCCAGTAAGAGGAAGGCTGGGTCATCTGCGGAGTGTCACAGGGACTTCCAAATCATGCCACAAATCACTTCGGTCAGCATTACTAATGTTTCGGGATTCTGACCGGCATCAAGAAAACCATTCTTTCAGTGGTAGTATTACTTTATCCAACAACAACAACAACAAAAGGTGACCAAGAAGGTTTCAGAACCAATTTATTATCTTGTTTTTCTAGGGAAACTGAAAAACTGCCAGAGGCACTAAAAGGAAGCTGCACTTGGTTCCAAAACAAAGGCGATATAATTGCAAGGTCAAGTCCACGTAGACATGCAAATAATTTTCTTTGAGCAGGTGTGGAGGAGAAAGGGGAGGGAGGCCCCCCCTTTTTTTTTCTTAAGGGCCCATGTCTTCTTAAAACCAGTGTCCTGATTCATCCACTTCACACCTGAGCTGAGAATGAGAACACCAATGTGTCCTTTTGAACCCGTGTGGCTGAAAGTCAGCTAAAAGATGGTCTGTTAACACAGGGCAGGTTCTGATGCAGAGGAAGCTAAGGTGTGTAAATTCATGGGAATATCCTAAATAACAACTTAAGAGTCCTGACTGATTTTATTTTCCTCGAGAGAAGAAAATGCAAAATAATATACACATGAAATAAATCTTCTTTACCAGCTGAGGTCTCTCAACCTTGGCACTGCTTGTCTTCTGTGCCAGGTTATCCTCTGTTGTGGGGCAGTACTGTCAGCAGCATCCTTGACCTCTGCCCCCCGGAAGCCGAGGGCACTTCCCTCGGTCCTGGCAACCAATATTGACTCCAGGCATTGCCAAGTGCCCCCTGGAGGTGACACTGTCCTCCTTTGACAATCACTGTACTAAACTAAGAGAGGATTCTGGTTGTTTAAAGCAAAGACAGTTACCTGGAATTAAATCAGCTTCCCTAGAAATAGGCTGATTTAATTGTCCCCTCAGCATCCTTAGCATTAGTAAAGAGAAGGCAGCATGGCTTTTCCTCTTCTGCACATGGGGTCAGAAAACAAACAGCAGGGAGTTCTTTACCCTGTATATCACTTGCGTTCACTCAGTGCTTGGATTTCTAACTTCTTCATTAGAGGAGACATAACAACATGAGACCCCGGTACCTGACCATTCTGGGAAGTGATTACTTTTAGGTTTTATAAGAGGCATGTTTTGAAGTCCTGGAGACTGTTGTGTCCTGTGTAAACACGTCCTCAATCAAAATGATGGCACTGGCATACAAAGGCAGACTTCCCAATAAAAAGGTCTGGAGGTCAGGGCAACAGGTCATGCTTCAGTCTGGCTCTCCTCTCACAGTATCTCCCCCAGACGGACTCTGGAAATCATCCAGGAGGCCCCAAGGTCCAATGCTTTTGGGAACCCTGTCTCAGGCTGTGGCCAAGAATGCTGTGTCGTCCAGGATCTCCTGGAGTAAAGTGCCTGCAGCCAGCCATGGCAGATGGGTGGTTTCCTTTCTCTGGTAGTTCAGCCCTGATCAGTAGGGGGTTGCTGATCCCAGCCAAGAGGATGTGAAGGCCACCACGTTCCCCAGAGCCACACCTAGAGTGCTGCCCTACCCTTATACTGCAGAGGGCTCTCGCTGCAATGCCGTGTTCCAGAAGATATCCGACCCCATGGGGCCCTGCTTTCAGAAGCAAGTATAGGACAGGAGGAAGCTGTAACGTAACATTTCCAGGAAAGAGTGAAGGGCTTTGCTGTGTAGCCACTGTGCGAACGAGCAGGTACAGCCTTTATTAGATACCCAAATGCTAAACGACAAAATCCCAGCACAGCCTTGTTTACTTCTAAGCAGATCCCATTAAGCCCTGGGCACTTGGCTTGATTACTCCCTGGATCAAAGTTAAATTAAATTACCCAACAAGCTTCGTTTTAGAGAGAGCGACGCACACACAGACTGACTCACCTTCCAGAAGCTATCCACTTTGCCATACACAAGGGACTGGTTCTGCCTTTTGATTTCGTTGATGTGGTGGATGTCGCTGGAGTTTAGGTGCTGCTCGACCACGAATCCCAGAAAGCTGTTGTCTGGGGTATGAGCTGAGAGGCAAAGGAAAGGACAGGGTAGTGAGGATTTTATCAGCAAGAAGAAACAACAATTACGTGTTTGACAGAAGCCATCATGCATATAATTAAATGTTCTCATTTTACCCTGGTTCTTTCTTCCCTGGGGAGGGCGAGGCAGGGGACTGCCTACTCCCACGTACTCCCAGCAGAACCCTCACATGAGAATGGTCTCCAGGACGGATTAACCTGAACCAAATGCTGAACAGGCAGCCTGCCTCCCCCCCCCCCCCCAGTAAAATGCAGCTGTCCAAAAAGCATTCTGTTGAGTGTTCTCCACCTTCCCGTTTGCCCAGCACAAGGCCACGTCTCCTGACAGAGATGCTGCCTTCCAGGTTTGACCAATAAATGGCCGGAGCAGGGCTGAATCAAGGGTTCTGATGGGGGCAAGGTCGCTGTTGGCAGCCCCACACCATCCGACCGGAAGCCCACTGGGGAAAGGGGGGTTTGGGGGCAAAACCAGTCAGCATCACCCCGATGCCGCACCTCCCCTAAGAATGACTCACTAATGACAGAGATAATTATGGAACTACACTGAACAGATGGAGGGAATGAAGACAGAATGAAAGGTGAAAGTCACTGGGATGTGAGCCATCCTAAGAAGCCACCCGCCCCAAGGAGCAGGGTCTAGTCTATAGAATAGACTATTCGAGAAGAGAAAGGCATTTTCCTTCTGGATTGCTCATCATGGGAGTTCTCTATTTAAATAGTTGGTCAAGGGGGGTGGGGAAGCAACCCCATGCCCCCGTCAAACATTTCTCTCTTGTGCCTATCATTTTAAGAGGAACTGCACAAAGAAGGGGATAACCAGAAAACAATCCCCTGTAGTTGAAACAGAGACCGCCCTCCGCTACACATTCATTTTGTCCGGAGAAATGTGTTTTTCAGATGACCCTGCAGAGGCCCCACAATATTAAATAAAGCGGCTGCTCTGCTTGCCTCTGCCCTGAATAGAGCAGCTATAAATAACCTAAATGGAGAGATGCTTGATATTCAGAGAAATCCACACATGCTGCTTCAACCGTACTCCTTCGCAGGTAGGTGGTAAGCACACAGAGCAAGTTGGTTCCTTCGTCTAACTCTGGCTTTCTCAGGACTCAGGAGCTCATTCTCAGGTAGGAGGCCTGCACGGGAGCCCTTAAAGTTGGGCAAGGGTAGGCCTGCAGAAAGGCCTAGGCGCCTGTGGCCCCAGGCCTTACTCTCCTCCACCCCCCTGCACAGATGAACACGAGAACGCCACCAGAGGAAAGCTTCGAACTGTGGACATGAAGGAGCTGCATAAACACTGTGTTATCACCATCCAGTCTCCCGGGCTTCTGCCTAATGGGGGTGACAGAATGAGGAGATAATAGGGCTGTGACTGGGGAGTTGTGTTCAGCCTAGCCAATCTGTTATTTCATTTCTGCGTTTTTGAACAAGTGCCCAGAGGCAATGGCTGCAGTTGGCTGGAAAGTAAATTAGTGAATAAATTCTACTGCCAACAAGGGGCAATAGTTGCTTTTCCTTTCTTTTTTAGGAGCTGGTGGTGAGGGATTTTGAAGGAGGATGAGGGAAGGGAAGAGAGCCCCTGTGCATTCGAAATGTCAATAAGGCAGCTTAAAATAGTGCTTTGCAAAACTTTGGGTTAACTGTGAAAATTCTGAAACAGAACCTGACACTTTAAACTTGAAGACTGCATTTTATTTTAATCTTCAGAAAATGTTATGTGGTGACTAAATCTCCATGCTTTAGATATTGGTTTCCGAAATTCAGTTATCTAGTCCTTAGAAAAGCACTTCTCGAGAAAGGTGAAATGTGACTCAATGACCTAAAAACAAAGTCACGGGTGGAAAAAACGCAATACACTTAGAGTTAAAAATAAAAATCGTCAAAGCCCCAAAGAAAGGAACTTCTATACGCATGTATTTTTGTGTCAAAGATTCCTGTAGCTCAGGGCTCGAACACTGAGAGGGAGAGGGAGCCTGGGGTCTAGTCCAACGCCTTGCGAGAACTGGTGGGCCTCTACTGTTGGAGGACTGTAATTTGGCACTAACTCAATTTTGACACCGCATGAACAATCACAAACACCTCTTCTTCTCCTGAGTTTTCACGCCAACACTTTATTTCCACTCCTTTCTCTGGTCTGGAGGTGTTAGGTGGGGGATGGGCAACCTGTAAGCACCTGTAAGGACTGGGGAAGACCGAAGGAGAAATCCTGCACCATCACCCTTCACTGGCACC
>RCUC01068985.1:0-35190 GCA_003697995.1 Taxidea taxus jeffersonii
GTGATTATGGTAGATGGAATAATGGCTCTCCAAAGATGTCAGTGGCTTAATCCCTGAAACCTATGGCTTTGTTACCACATAAAACAAAAGGACTTTTGTAGTCCCTTTTACAGGTGTGATTAAGAATTTTGAGATGGGAAGATTTTCCTGGATTATCCAACATAATCAAAAGTGTCCTTTAGAAGAGGAGGGCAGGCGGGTCAGTGTCAGAAAGAGATGTGGTGGTGAAATCAGAGGTCACAGAGTGAGGGGGAGAAGAAGACGCTGCACTTCCGATTTTGAAGATGGACCGAAGGGACTCTAGCCAAGGAATGCAGGCAGGTTTTAGAATTTGGAAAAGGGAAAGAAATGGATTCTTCTCTCGAGCCTCCAGGAGGAACAAAGTCCTGTTGACACCTTCATTTTAGCTCAATGAAACTCATTTAGGACTTCTGATCTCTGGAATATCTTGATAAGTTTGTGTTGTTTTAAATGACCAACTTGTGATAACTTCCTTCTACAGCAGCGGGAAACTAGTACAGTGATTTATACCTAGAATTAAAATTTGAGGGTCATATCAGTTGTATTTGTTTCCCTTTCCTTTAATACAAATAGAAATTGTCAACCAGAGTAAGACTGAAGAGAATTTGTGACCACCCACTAACAATCAATAATACATATAAAATGTTGACTTTTATGGATAAAATACAAGAAAAGATGAGTCAGTAGGTCAATTTCTTTTTAGGAAATAGATTTTTTCTTTTTGTTCACATACCTGGCTTTAAGTTGCAAATGTACACTACTTAAGAAAGAGAAATTGCCATAGGCATTTGATGAGACTAGGGATGAGGGAATACCATTATGCTTGGCATGATTGGTGGAAAACTGTAGGGACTTGCTTCAGTTTTTGTCTAGCCTCTTAGTATAAATAGTCCTTTAGGAAGATGTGACTTTTTGTAGTGATATTAAATTCTGTCTGTAAGAATGAATGACACTGGCAACAAGTTCTGGTTTACTGCCCATCTGTATCCCTTTTCGCTCTAGCTCAGCACTTCTCTGTGAGTTTCAATTCTAAATGTCAAGCACAACCAAAGTAGGACTTATGGAGAAGGGAATTTATAAACACAATATATTACAAGTGTCTTGTTTTCCTTCAGAGTTGACCATGTTTACCAAGATTTACTGTGCTTTTATTTCTCTCTGTACAGACAGGGAAACAGTGTTGGTGGGAGGGAGTATGGTCACGAGGGCTTAAATGGATGCCATGTAATCCATGGTGCCCCCGAGGGAGGGATAATTCCAGGGTTTTCCCCTGAAGTCTACCCTCTGTCTAACAGCCTTCCTTGTCAAGAAATCTCATTGCATGTCTCAGTGTAAAGTATTTGGGGAGGTACGGTGGATGGAAGGAAGGAAGTTGTCTGAGTTAGGGAAGAACTACATATTCTGTGGATGAATGGATAAAAATGGCTATAATCAGAGACAGATCTTCTTTGATATCGAAGGGAAACCTAGCTACTCACATCTGCATCCTGCTCTCTGGAGATTTTGTTTAGTAGAGGTTAGAGTGGTGGGCTCTGCCGACAGATTGTGTTTGAGATTTGGATCTGTCACTTAGATGTTATGATCATGTCGAGTACTGTGTGGTGCTTCTAGCTTTAATATCATTTTTTACTGCAGAATGTTGAAAAATAGAGAAAAGGAGTAAAGACAGGGACTTTGCTATTGAAGTGCTTCCAATATATGCCCACACAGAGAAGTATGAAGGAAAAAACTCCCAATTACATAAAACGTAGTTATTTCCATTTATTCTTTTGGCACATGGTGTCCTGATTCATAATGCATTGTAATAAGGTATATTTTCAGTTTCTTTTTTTAAAAAATTTTTTATTTTAGAGAGAGAGCATGTGCACACATGCTCCAGTGAATGGGGGGAGGGGCAGAGGGAAGGAATCTCAAGCAGACTCCTCACTGAGTGAGGAGCCTAAGGCAGGGTTCAGGGTTCTGCCTCAGGACCCGTGAGATCATGACCTGAACTGAAACACAGGAGGTTTCAGTGAGTGAGCCACCCAGTCACCCCTATTTTCAGTTTCTAAATGCATTTCAAAAATATTTTCATCTTATTTTAAATATATTAGGTATGTACTATCACTAACCTCAATAATTCTTAGTTCAGAATTTTAGTGGGAAGGATTCAGAAACCTTTGTTGTTACACTCGAGATTTATTTTTAAACTTGCAGAAACAGATTGAATTATTGCCATGAAATGTTAGTGCTCATGCACAATAATGGATTTTAGTTATCATGATGACACCCTTCCTTGAATAGAGCTGTAATAAACCTGACTAATTATGCACATAACTAGATGTTTGATCCGATTCACTGGAGAGCGTGAAACTATTCACCAGCCTTGGTGTCCAAGACATCCAATCTATCCTTTTTGTGTTTTGGTTTTTTTTTTTGGGAGACACAATCATCCTTTCATTCTTGGTGAAAACATCCCAGGCCTATTTTTAATAATAAATGAAACATCCTAGTTCCATTTATTCTAGTAATAAAATGGAGGTAAGTTTGAATTGGGGGTATATGTAGATTTTTTTACTTTTGGCTTCTGTAGCTAGCAGGGCTACCTAGCTTTAAGGATGTGTGAGCATGTGACATGTTTCATTGCACATGGTCCCCACACTCAGAGGAGTCTGGCGTTCGGCTTAATGTCCTACTCTCCTCTTCGTGAAATTCTTAATATATTTTTCCTGAGCATGTGATGAGCAGACAAGATACCCTGGGGTGACAGCTTGCGTGACTGTTTGTGATGTGGCAGCAGTACTGGAGGGTACGGGCTCTGGCCCCTGGGTGCAGAGTGCGGTGTGCACAGCAATTGGCCTGGCCTGCCTCAGGGCAGTGGAGAGAGCGGCTGGGCTGGGGAGTGATCTGGGACCAGATTGGCAGTGGTGACAGCGGCAGCAACAGCCATGGAACAACAGTGGCAGCTCCACCCCTGGGGGAGAGCAGGGGTCCTGGGTGGACCTAGGAACTAGGGACGGCCAACTTACCTTTTAATTCCCCAAAAGTGCTTGCCCCCCACTCCCCGTGGCTTGTGCACACATGTTCACTCCGGCTGCGCTGGGACAGTGATGGCTTGCTCAGGCAGCAAGCACTGTCAGTGAATTATTGTGAGATGAAAGTGTACACATCGACATGTAATAGAGCATATCAGAGACTTATTAGAATTATTCGAAGAGCTCGGAGGCTCTGGTTTTGAGAACTGCCGCAATATTGTAAAACAAATCCACAGGCTTACCCTTAAAAAAGTAAAGACTGTAGCGGTAGTAATAGATAGAAAATAACTCTCTTTGCACATGATGCTTCAGATGAACAAATTACTAACGAGAAAGGAAATTTTAAAATTATTTTCCTTGTAATTGAATAAGTAGCAGTAGATTATTTAAGTGGGTGTTTTCAAGTACAGGGAAACCATGGAGCTATTTTCAGTTTCTTGAACAGCAAGTTACAGGAAACGTCAGAGAAAACATTAAGAAGTTACTGTATATTTTTTCTTTAAAATTAGACTCAGACTTACATGGAAGTGATTTTTATGATATTAAATCTTTTTAGAAAAGTTGTCCTGTGAAGCATTAACTCAAATGATTAAAAGTTATATTTAAAAGTAATCGGGGCACCTGGGTGGCTCAGTGGTTAAAGCCTCTCCCTTCGGTTCAGGTCATGATCCCAGGGTCCAGGGATTGAGCGCTGCATCGGGCTTTGTGCTCAGGGAGCCTGCTTCCCCCTCTCTCTCTGCCTGCCTCTCTGCCCACTTGTGATCTGTCTGTCAAACAAATAAATAAAATCTTTAAAAACAATAAAATAAAATAAAAGTAGTCAATCAGAAATTTATCTCAATGTTGTCACTGTTAAAAAAAAGTTCTTCATGTTTCTAGTAATAGTGGAAGCAGCAGGAAGATTCTTCTCAAGATCAAAAATTATCAAAGGTTGTGATGCATTTGCCAAGAGTGACTGACATCACATTCGTTTTATTGATTGAAAATTAACTGGTTGAATGCATACATTTTGATGACTTCACGATAACTTGTAGAAAGGTGGGTGAAACATTTTATGATCCAAGATGTCCCGTTAATAATGTATATTCATTGTATTATTTGGTGATGACACTGAAGTATTTTTTATTATTTATATTCTATATCGTTTTTTTTTCTTTTAAAAGATTTTATTTATTTATTTGAGAGGGAGAGACAGAGTGAGACAGCATGAGAGGGGAGGTCAGAGGGAGAAGCAGACTCCCCATGGAGCTGGGAGCCCGATGTGGGACTCGATCCCAGGACTCCGGGATCGTGACCTGAGCCGAAGGCAGTTGCTCAACCAACTGAGCCACCCAGGCGCCCCTCTATATTGTTATTTAAATATTACTATTTACCTTTATTATATTTTATAATTAATAAAATACTTTTATAGGAAAAGTCTTTGGGATGCCTGGCTGGCTGGTTTAGTTAGTCGGCAGAGCATGTGACTCTTGGTCTTGGGGTTATGAGTTTGAGCCCTGTACTATGTGTAGAGATTACTTAAAAACAAAACAACAGGGGCACCTGGGTGGCTCAGTCGTTAAGCGTCTGCCTTCAGCTCAGGTCATGATCCCGGTGTCCTGGGATCGAGCCCCACATCGGGCTGCTTGCTCAGCGGGAAGCCTGCTTCTCCCTCTCTCACTCCCCCTGCTTGTGTTCCCTCTCTCGCTGTGCCTCTTTCTCTGATGAATAAATAAATTAAAATATTAAAAACAAAACAAAACAAAACAAAAAAAACAAAACAACAACTTTAAATCAATCAATCAATCAATCAATCAATCTTTGTTTTGGGGGGGCTTGAACTCACAGCCCTGAGATCAAGACTTGAGCTGAGATCAAGAGTCAGACACTTGGGGCACCTGGGTGGCTCGGTCCGTTAAGTGTCTGCCTTTGGCTCAGGTCATAATCTCAGGGTCCTGGCATTGAGCCCTACACTAGGCTCTGCTTCTCCTTTTTCTTCTGCCCCTCCCCATCTCTCCTGCTCTCTCTCTCTGTCTCAAGTAAATAAATAAAATCTTAAAAGAAAAAATAAAAACTATTTGGACGCTTAACTGATGGAGCCACCCAGAGGCCCCAAGGCAAAGTTGTTATATTTCAGTATCCTTATTTATTATTTTTATTTTTAAAATATTTTATTTATTTGAGAGAGAGAGCGAGAGAGCACAAGGGGTAGGGAGGAGCACAAGGACATGGAGAAGCAGACTCCCAGTGGAGCCAAAGGCAGACACTTAACGAACTGAGCTACCCAGGTGTCCCTATTTTAGTACTTTAGTCACACTTTTTTCCTACTCTCTGAATAAGGGCCTCACATTTTCCTTTTTCACTGGGTCTCACAAACTGTATAACCACTCCAGATAGCAAGATTTAGACAGATATCTGGCTCATTAGAAATGGCAATGTTTCATGGCTAGCAATATTTGCCTTTCAGCACTCAAAACAATACAAACAATGAATCCGGTTCACTTTTCTATGAATTATTAGCATAAGCCCCAGCCTCTCAACCCTCCAGCTCTGCCCTATTTATCTGCTTTTGTAGATGGGAAGACTAGTGCCCCGGTGTGTCTGCAGCACCGAGTTGTTACATCATTGCCAATGGAGAAGTTCTCAGATTCTTCACTCAATTTAATAGGTTCCCATGACTTCTCATTTAGAACTCAGGGTCCCTTTGCTTGACTTCATCTTGAGAGTCTTGGTCAGCCGGAGATGACAAGAGGCTCAGGTGCTCTGGTAGCCTCTAGTCTGAGGCTCAGAAGATTTATGTCTAGAAGGCAGTGTGCAAAACCCCTCTGCACGTGGAGATCAACATATCCCCAAAGGATATAATGAGTAAAACTAGAAGAATAATGAAGAAAAATGACAAGCACATGGGAGGGGAATAAACAGGGTATGCCTCTGGTAAATAACTCCCTGAAGGACTCTTAGAAAAGACTTACTGATTAATTGAATCAATCCATCATCCTTGGGGTGACAGCATCAATTTGCAATCTTTTTTTGGGAGTTGTTTTATTCCATTGCTGTTACAGCTTCAATTCATATGAGGGTAGAATGAGAGGTTAAAAAATATAACTCTTTTATTATTAAGGCACCACAATTCTGTGCTCTCATTATGGAGGAAAGCTTACATTAATTTTAATAAAGGTTTGGACTGTGTCAGAACATCAGCATGTGGCTTGTAAAAGGATTTTTCTTCTGGACTTTTCTTATAGAAATAAACTTCCAATCCCTATTAAAATTTTAGGCTCCTTTGCTTCTAAATCCGTGTTTGAGGATTTTTAAAAATAACCTTTATTATAATTCTAAACAATGTAAAAAGCGGTGCCTCTATTCCTTTTTCAGAAGAAATCCCCTTCATTTTCTTTGTTGTCACTGGCAGGCATAACTCATGATACCTGTGCTGATTCCAGTGCCAAATGAGACCCTTGAATGCATTATCTAGTTCAAGTTTTTGCTGAATTAAACAGCAGAGAGTACATAAATGTCTTAGAGATTTTGCTCTTACAGTTATCAGAAGTTATTGTTTCAAGATACTAGCATGTTTTAAATTGGACATAATATATCAATCACAGACTTTGTTCTTTCCTGTCTTGGGAGTGGGCAGAGGGAAGATGTAATAGAACGAAAAGACGATTGACTATGCATCCTAAGCAAAGATTCACATGTGATGAGGATAACTGGGGCTTCATTTTTTACAATGTAAGGATCTTGATATCAAAGCTTTCTGAGTACAAGCGTTTAGTGCTGAAATTTTACCGAAGACAGATAAAATGTCTGAAGGAACATTATCTTGACAATCACAGTAAGTATTTTCGTGATGGAATGGTTTAAGTAATCTCAATCTCTCTAATATTAGCTATTCATAAATGTATTATAAAAGAAATAACGGGGGGGGGCCCTGGGTAGCTCAGTCAGTTAAACGTCTGCCTTGGGCTCAGGTCATGATCCCAGGGTTTTGGGATTGAACCCCACATCAGGCTCTCTGCTCAGTGGAGAGCCTGCTTCTCTCTCTCTGCCGCTCCCCCTGCTTGTGCTCTCTCTCTCTCTCTCTCTCTCTCTCTCTGTGTCAAATGAATAAATAAAACCTTAGGAAAAAAAAGAAATAACAGAACAAATTCTAACCCTGAAAACAAACGTAATTGGATGACTATGTTTACATTTGGGTATGAGTTATTGTCTTTTAAAAGAATTAGAAGATAATAAAACATATTTAAATGTATTTCACATTGAAACTATATTGAACTTAATACACAATAATTCAGATACATTTCATAATTTTATACTGTCTTAGGGTCTTCCTTATCATGGTTCATTCTGATTTAGCAGTCCAGCGTCAGTTGACAGATCTCCATTGTCTGCGATTTTGTTTATTTTATTCTGACCAGAGTACACATTCCAGAATTTGGTGTAGAATGGTGAGTTATTTGCATTTTCAGGATAAATGGTAAACTAGAGTAATTTCTTACCTCTGTGGGCCTTAGTTTATTGCCTCTGTAATAAATGGGTTTGGATCTCAAAAAAGTTTGTTCTGCAATGTGACCTACTTAAAATGAATTTGTATTTCTGAGTTTATTGTCCACTCGTTATAATACAACGGACTTTTGGCTGTTTCCTTCACTGTATTAGAGAAGATGACTTTAACAGTTACCAAACAAAGATCTTGGCACCATCAACAAATAATAACGTTTATTATTTACCACATGCACACCCTATTTGAGAACTCCAGATGCTGGAATCTTCTTTCGGGTACCTAGATAGAGTTGCTTTATTAACTTTTGTCTCTTTTTATGCAACGTAGATATTGTGTGCATTTGACCTCACAGTGTGAAGCATATCCTGACAGTCATCCACAATGAACCACATCAACATCCCTTTCACACAGGGAACAAAAGTAAAAACAAGCTTGATCATTTACAAGACTCACCATGTGGCCAAGAAGTCAAATACTACAGGCTGATCTCCAGCTTCTTGGAATGCCGCCTCAAAGCCTTTTTTGTTTTCAATCAATTTCTGCATTTTGGCTTGGGCGGGGGTGGGGGGAGTCTGTAATGCTGTGTGTCTGTGTGCAGTGACAAGAACCCCAACAGCAGCACAAGCCCAAGATGGCCCAAGCCTGGAGCAGTCTAAGCCCCCAGGCTTCTATCCATGCAGTGAAATTACAGTTGTGCAATCACGAATGCCAGGGGTTAATCTTCTCTACTTGCCCATCCCTCCCCAACACTCTCCACTGAGAGTATTGTCAAAGACTATGTCATCAAAGGAATAGTGAATAAATGTGTATGTTAGATTATTTTATTTTAAAGAATTTGGCTTTTAAAAAAATGAAAAACCCTACCTACGTTAAGCAAATATTTTTAATATAGTGCCCGAACACCCCTGTGAGCTATTAGCCCGATGATCTAAAATCCAGATAGAAAGGGGGAAAAAAAGTTCTCTAAATGACAGCAAGTCTATTCCAAGCAGTCTCCTAAAAGAACTCTTAGTGTTAGGGGATAATGAAAGTACGCACTACCTATGACTGAGCTAAAATGGTGCCGTGACCTGGCGATTTCTTTTTATTGCTGACACGTCCATCCCTGCATAGCACAGAACACCGTGTTGCCTTCATGTAAATTTAATAGGGTTTCCTTGTCAATGACATAAGCAAATATGCTGGGTGAAGGAGCAGGGGTTTTCAGGGATGGCTCAGAAACTTAATTGTTTTTCCATTTATTTTTAAAATGCAAATTACACTAGTAAGTCAAAAAAATCACTCTGTTAAAAATACATTCAGAATTAACAAACGCAAAAAAAAAAAAAAGAAGAAGAAGAAGACACATCAGGATTGTAACTCTTGCCTTCTGAATATTAGGTTTATAACAAAAGCTCAGCCTAGAAAAATAGCATTCTTCACCGGATTTTGAGGAGGATTCAGCTGTACAACTTAGATGTTTTTCCAGATATAATCACACTACTGTGCTCACTGCTCCCAAAAAAGGACCTGTCCACTGATTACTCTTTAGTAGTCAACAACTGTTTTTAAAAATTTTGGTGGCGATGATAGTAGTGATTAGGTGGTAGCTTGGCTGTAACTTAAAGCAGGAATATGAGGGCTTGTTGTCTGTGCACTTAAATATCTATCCATATACATGTCCGAGAAGGTGGAACCCCATCACAGCATGAATGTACAGTGAAACCTCATTATAACAGTCACACTAAAATGTGACTACATAAAATGAGTAGTTTCTGGCATGTATAGTATTTATATTTTAAGAATCAGAGGACAACACATTGGTAAATATTTTTCTCATACATTAAACATGCATGTCACTATAAAATCATCATATGAGGTTTCACTGACATGTTTGCAATTATAGATTTTATATATTGTACGTATGGGCAAACATATACAAGCCACTGAGAAAATTCAAGCACAAGTGCTGGAACCTTTTTGTTTGTTTATGTTCCAATATCACCTTTGTTCCTTTATCGTTGTATGTGTATGTGTGTATTTCACAGACATCCATGCAAACACAGTAATGGGACTGGTTTATGTAGATCTGGATGGGCTAAGGTCCAAAGTAGGTTAACCCAGTAACTGAAACTACATAGAAACCAAGAGGAAACATTGCTCCATGCCAGTTTGTAACTTTTCAAGTCTCAATTTCACTGCATTTAAGGATGTTGTATTCGTTTAAAAAAATTGATTTTACCATCTCAGGTGGATTTTCCCAAGAAAAACACGAGTCTTCTGAGTTCCTGACAAGCCTGAGCTAATTATGTTTTCCACTAATGAAAACCAAATAATGCTTGAATATATAGAACAAAATTTCCTAGGAATTCAGAATATTCCATAAACACATTGACCTACTATTAAGTTTCCAAAGGCATCTTGTTGCCAACTACGTTAACAGCACAGTTTTTCTGCCACAATAATACAGGAGGATTAAAATACACTCTAACACACAACAGATCCCCCAAATACCACAAAGAGATCTCAAATATTTCACCAAGGTAACTATTGCTCCCCCCCAACCCACCCACCCGAAAAATAATCTCGTACGCTGAAGTTAGGAAAAAAAGTTCACCTACGTAGGGTCTTCAGTTTGAATTAGATATAAAAGAGTAAACATAGCTAATACATATTCAGTTGGCCTCTGTTGATAGAAATCCACAGCTGTTTCTGTGTTAGTAAAAGACATTTGTAGATACTTATAAAAGCACCTAGAGTGCAAGAAATAAAATCAGTGAGTTAAGCCATTTCTGCTCTCTGCTTCCAGTAGATTAATGAGTTAGTAGATTAGTAAGTTTTACTTCGTCCCACCCAACCCCTTCAAGAAGACCATATTTAAACATTATAAAGATGACGATTTTTGTCGTTGTTGTTATTATCACTTGTCTGTTTTTGGCCACCGTGGAGGTTCAATGGTAAAGCACTTCGCTGACAGCGGGTAGCTTTTGTACACAGACACACTGGAGCTGCTGGGCTATGCAGTCTTGTTTCTTGACATGAAACACACAGACTCGAACTCATTCGGAATTAATAGCAGTGTGTTAGCCTAAAGGAAGGGACTTGGGGAGGTCTGCACTGAGACTCGGGCGCACAACTTAGGTGGGTTAAGGCAAGTATGTACGGTATAGCCTTTAGGGCAAACAACCTGCCATTTCGGACTTCGGTTACAAGGTCATCATGGCGTGTTTTGTTTGTTTTGCAATTACATTGCCTACATAGCCGTGGTGCTATCAAAACGTATGGAGTGCAGAAGACAGGACTCTCCAACTAAAGCGCCCCCAAGACTTGGCAGCTGGCAGAGGCCGACCGGCTGGGCTGCGGAGGAGTTAGTGACGGCCAGCAGAGGGCGCCAAAACGTCTCCTTGAGAACTTTCCGAAGGCCTAGGAGAAAGAAGCCTGCTTTCAGGAAATCCAAGATGGGCGTGTCCTGCATGTTTCAGTTAGAAAGAGGAGGCCAAGTGGAATTAGTGTGGGCCTCTGTGTACGTGTGTGAGTGCATACACACGCGTGTGCGTGTGCATGTGTGTGTGTGTGTGTGTGTGTGTGTCCCAGTGTATGTGGAGGCTTTATGTTTGTTTTGTTAATATGTATATATATTTAGACTCAGTTGCTTCTTGCTCTTCATAAAATGCAGGAGGCCACTGTGAATCAAGTTCTTTTGAAAGGTCCAGGAGCTGACACCCTGAAGCCATCTGTATTATTTCGACCTGGGAGAGAGAACCAGAGAGAGAGAAAAGATGTTTTTAATCCAGGGGGAGAGCTCAGTGCCTTTTCTCGCCTGTCCACGCACAAGAACAAACAAAAATTAAAAGAAAAGAAAAAAGAAAAAGCCCAAGCCCCAATTTTGTTTTAAAAGAGACAATTTTCCTTTCCTTTTCTTTTTAGTCTCTAACATCCTGGATAAAGATGCCACTTAGGACCATTTAAAGTCCATTTCTGGGGGCACATGAAATGAATATGTATTGCTGTACAATTAGCCTGCCAAAAAGAATGCAATATTTTCAGATGTTACCAGTGAGATACCAAGGGATATTCTCACAGTTCATATAGCAGGGAGCCCAGACAGAGCTCTGGGCACAATGGCATGGAGGTCAGCGGTAGCCAAAGCACCTACTTAGTTAAACAATTAACCTGTGGACATGGGAATGTGTGGGGGCAGCAGCTTTATAGCTTTTATTTGTTTCAAAGAGGTGTGCCAAACCCTAAGAAATATATTCATGAAAACCTTTTTCTTTTAGGATGAGCGATAGATAATTGAAAGAATTACAGGCCAAGAGCATTTGCCTAACTTAACTGAAAAAGAGAGGAGGTCTGCTCGGTGACGGTAGGCGGTGAAACACGGCCCCTAAATGGAAGTCAGTCAGGGCAGCGTTTTCAAAGCTCTCAGCCACAGATTGACTGGGTATAATGGAAGCCCCACAGCTAAAACTGCACATTACTTTAAAGCATTTGCTTTCCTTGTAAGGAAGAGCTTTTATTTCCAGTTGTTATATAATATCGTTAAAGCGCTTGAACTGGCCCATGATGTTAAATTACTCTTACTTTATGAGACTTATTTATGGCAGGTTGACAGGAAAAGCTACACCCCAAAGGACAAAGACATAGGAGATGTTCAGTCTGGCCTCTCAGCAGGGGATGAGGTCTATGCGTGAGTCCTTCTGCCTTTTCATCGTATCTGAACAGGCAGTGGCTCTCAAGTGACTGATTTTGAGGGCTACCACGTTGAAAAAGCCCTTCATTCCTCAGGGCATAATGTAAAATCAGAAGGGGATAAAGGGAGTGCAGAGAAAGGGAGGGAGGCAGGCCCGTTTGGAAGCATGGCAGCTAAGTTAGTGTGGAGAAATACGAATGAATAAAATGAAAATCAGGAAACACAGTGAATGCCAGAGCAAACTGGCAGGTCTGTCTGAGAATCTGGAGAGAACATGGAATTAAGGGGTCAGGAAAACTGGCTGATAATAAACTTGGGCTGCACAACTACCAAGTCGTGGGACCTTTGTTTTCCTTTCTCTTCATCCAGTTTCCTCATCTGTAAAATAAAATCTTAGTGTTGTAGTATACTTGAAGTCTCATAGGGGATGTTTTGTAGAAGGGACAGGATTGTATTTTGACTAGTGATTTGTTATATACAAGTATTTCTAACTTCCTAAATTTGAATTTCATTAAACATTTTATTTATTTCATGAGCAGAGAGACTTGAAACTTCTTAGATACTTTTATCAGTCCCAGGCAGTAAGGAAGAAAATATTTTTATTACTTTCGGTTTGGCATTTAAAGTCTTATATTTAATAAAATCATGGGAAGGTTTGCTCAAGGAATTTAATGTTGGATGTTAAACTTGCAGAGTTCCCTCTTTAAGGACAACATTAGAATTATAAATGCCTTGATTGTGTATAATTAGCATTTTCGTGTTATTGTCATAACTAATCCTACATATGTGGTTACATGTCATTTATTATAACTTGGTCACATTTATTGATTGCGCATATTGATCAACACAGTGAAGTGCTACACAGTAAAGAAATGTATGTGATATTGTCAGAAGCAAGCAATTGCAAGCTTCGTAGATGTTCTGGTCTACTCTTAAGTACAAACATATTGTTACATGTTACTTGGGTAGATATTCTATGTGATACACTGTTTACAGAGGAAGTCCTTTGGGAATAAAATATGGTACATATTTATTTCTGACTTGATAAAGTCTTTTCATGAGTAATATTCATTAACATAGCGTTGTTGCTGCTACTAATAAGTTAATGTTTATTAAGCATTTACTCTGTGGCATATTTTATGTCTTATGTGTCTCTAAATTCAGAATAATTATATGAAGCATGTAGGCTATATAATCTCTATTTTGCAGATAAGGAAACTTAGGTTTGATGAGAACAGTTACAGTTATTCAAATAAAATTGTATGTCCAAGGTCATAAAGAATTTTATCTCCAGTACTCTGCTTTTTGTAGGTCATCTTAACCACTACTCCTTACTGCTTTGCCTTTATTTTTTAATGAAATACTTTACATAAGGCTATGCTACAACATTGAGAAGAGTGGTAAAGAATTTAAAAGATTTATCATTTTACTTTTTGTGCAAGCTATCAAGTATTTCTGGGAGCATAGAAGACGTGTAGTCTAAATAGAAAACAACTGCAGTACTAGGTAAAAGAAAAAAAGAGAACCATCAGAGGAAAAAGAGGTTTAAAAATCTTCCATAAAATATGTATTTAAGATACAATTTGAAGGATAGTGGGATTTAATTTTAGAAAAAAATATGTTTGGTGTCGAGAGAACAGCGTAGATAATTGGAAAAACACACATCACGTTTGCGGAAAGCAAGAGTTCTAGTTGGCTGGCAAAAAAAAAAAAAAAAAAAAAAAAGAATGGATAAGGGGAGCTATCAGACTGTTAATGACTTCAGTAGAGTATAAGCTTCAGGAGGACAGAGCCAGTTCTTATGCATGATTACATTTTCCCAGTGTCTCCGAGCATCTTCTGCATATGTCTGGCAGTCAAAGGTTGTTAAGAGTTGAAAGGAAGAGACAATATTTCAGCAGAATATCGGGGCCAGATGAGAGTCTACTTGCAGGTTATGGGGAGGAGAGTGGACTTTGCTGAGTAGGTTAAAGGGATTCATTGACGGTTTGGGGGCAGGGGAGGGAGTAGTCAAAATGGTACTTTGGGAAGATTAATTTGGCAGCCTCATGGAAGAAGGGATGGAGATACTAAATTTAGAAGGCAATAGGTAATGAGTGCCTGAATTAGGGCAGTGGTTGCGGGGCACTAAAAAGGAAATGTGTGATGTACTGTTTGCAGAGGGGATGCTTCGAATGACGTATCACACTGACTGAATTCTGAACCGATAAAGTCTTTTTTATGGGTGGTGTTACCAAATACTTCCAAAGAAAAATGCAGGTGGGATGCATAGATCGTTCCCCTTTTAAGAAGAAGCTTACAAGGAGGTGTGTAAAAATTACTTTAATCTCTCAGAGGAGAAATACTCTAAAAATCCATGTATTATCCTACACATTAACAATCTTAAAAGGTAAAATGATTCAATGGTGGAGGACAACGACGACAAACACATATCTTCAAAGAGAGAAGCTCACATTTCAAAATGAATTGGAATCTTACTTTCTATTTTGATCTTCGCTTGCAATTCAGCATATCACTTGATGCTGATATATAGAATTTGTTATCAGTTGTTATCCAAGGGAATTTGCCTAAACACAGATATAAAAATCAGGCTCTGATTGTATGTCTGCTCTCTTGAGTGCTAGAGCTAAGGGTCTGATAAATTTCAGTGTTACTATTCTGGCTTAATTTTCACTTTTCACATCAGAAAAATGATACAGAGCATTATTGTTCAGTTTTTAAAATTTCTTTAACACTATATATAACTAATGTTATACTATATATACTAGGGGTATACTATATATAACTGTATATAACCTATCATTTATCATCCAAATGAGAATACTTTTGAGAGGAAGAGGAGGTAACTATGCCAGGAAACCATGTAAACCGAGACTTTCCTGGGAAAGCCAGAACACATAGTGTATATATAGTCACATGTAACTACCTCCCATGTTATATCATTCTCAAAACGTATAATTTTGGAGTAATTCAAAGAAGTAGTATATTAATAAAGGCCTTTTAGCTCTGTAGTTGATACTTTTGATACTTATATATAAGACTAAAGGTAACTTTAGAGACAGCATTTCGATAAGTTAAATTTAAAAAAGAATTATGAAGAAAATGTTATAGAATTATCCCAGTCAAGACAATATTAATAGAAGAGAAAATACTGGAAGTATGTAATTGGAGGAAAGCTCCTTGCCATCTATTTTGTGCCACAATAATGTTTACTTAATTATCTTTTAGGATCACAGAAGATTATCTCCAAAGTACAGTACTTACATGTACATAGGCTGTAGTTGTAAATGAGATGTCTTCTGAGGCCCTTGATAGCCATAAGAATCAAAGCCACCTATGAAATCAACTGAAAAGGGACAAGTGCTTTCATTAGTTCACTTTTCAAAAGAGGTCAACAATCATGATCAAGATCGTACAGAGATTACTCATCTAGACTGTGTAATAATCTATTGAAACCAAAGTGATTAATTGTGGAGGAAACCAGATAGTTCCTTCAGGGTAGTGATTCCCTCCCCCCCCTCAATTGTGAGATTCAATTATTGCTTCACAAGAATCTATTCACTTGGGAGAAGAAATTATGTACTCCTCTCAAGCAACTAAGACCTAATTGGAGTAATAAAATTTATTTGCACAGTAAAGATGCTATATGTCTTTTTGGTTAGTGTGGAGATTTTCTGCCAACACATTACAGATGTAAAAAATAGTGATTGCTTAAGTGCATGTATTTATCAGCAATTGCAGCACTAGTAATAATTTCATATACTATGATTGTCAAGTACAAGTTGCTATGGGGAAACTTGTGTAAATTAACTCAACATGGCAGTCCTTGTCATTTTGTGATTTATAATCTGAAATAAGCAATCAGAAATAAAGTCTAACTGAACACTCAAAAGCAATACACACCTAGTATTTGAGGTATAACAAGATATAACAAAAGTTATTACTGTGATAGAGTCTATCACAATTGGCTCCAACAATATCTCCTATCCCCTATCTGCTTACAGTATGATCTTGACACTCTTCTCACCTGGTGGTTTTTGTCTGTGTCTCTTCCTTTTGGACCTGGGTACAACTTAGTGGTCACTTTGACCAATAGAGTATAGGGTGATCTTATGTGACTTCCAAGGCTAGATCATAAACGTGTGATGCACTTCCCCTTGCTCTTTTGAGATGCTCTCCTGGCACACAGCCACTATGCCCAAACTAGCCCACATGGAGAGATTAATGGAGACCCCATGGGCAAGTACTTAGACCAGTGGGCTAGTTGAGGTTCCCGCTGGTAGCCAGCCTCACCACCCAGAAACATGAGAAAAAAGGCATCCAAGTGATTCCAGCCCCAACCTGCCCAGTCAGCCCAGTCATGGAGTCTTCCCAGCTGAGGCCCCTGATTCCAGGGATCAGACAAAAGCCATCCTCACAGTGCCCTGTCTGAAACCTTACTCACAGACCCAAGAGCATAATAAATGGTTGCTTTACACCACTAGGTTTTGGAAGCAGTAGTTGGGGGAAGAGTAAATACTTAGAGCACTCCTGGATATAAAGGTTGTGTGGTAGGGATAAAAGAGGTAAAACAATGAAAGGCTGGCAATGTAGATGACAGGAAGGAAAGATAAAGGGAAACTGAGACTAATTAGGATGCCTGAGGACAGCTTTACTTCTTCTAGAGTCACATTCTCTACTAGCTTAGCTTTGACTAGTTTTTATTTTCTTTTTAGTATCTTAAGTGTTAACAGGTAGAAATTCGAGCAAGGTGTGAAGTAACATCAAATCTATGATGTCTGTTTATTGGGGAAGATCTTTATTTAATAGATTTTTATTTTTTAGGGCAGTTTTAAGTTTACGGCAAAATTGAGCAGAAAGTACAGAGAGTTCGTATATAGCTCCTGTCTCCACACATGCAGCACCTCTCATACAGCCTACACCAGAATGGGACATTTGTTGCAACTGGTGAATCTACACTGATTCATCCTCATCACCCAGAGTCCAGAGTTCACATTAGGGTTTGGTGTTTTAAACTATGTGTTTTTTTTTTTAAGATTTTATTTATTTATTTGACAGACAGAGATCACAAGTAGGCAGAGAGGCAGGCAGAGAGAGAGGAGGAAGCAGGCTCCCCGAGGAGCAGAGAGCCCAATGTAGGGCTCGATCCCAGGACCCTGAGATCATGACCTGAGCCGAAGGCAGCGGCTTAATCTACTGAGCCACCCATGCGCCCCCTTAAACTATGTGTTTTGATGAACATATAATGACGTGCATCCACAATGTTAGTCTCATACAGAAGAGTCTCACTGCCCTAAAAATCCTCTGGGTTCTGTCTTTTGTCCCACCCTCCCCCCATCTCTGGCAACTACTGATCTTTTTACTGTTTCCATAGTTTTGCCTTTTCGAAAACATCATATAGTTGGACTCAGTATGTAGCCTTTTCTGATTGGCTTCTCTCCCTCCATACTGTGCATTTGAGGTGCCTCCCTGTATTTTTATAGTGTAATATCTCATTCCTTTTTATCTTGAGAACACTTTTTTGAGGCTGAATTTCTCTTCTCATCAAACGTGGAACAGTGTAAGAACAAAGGCCCCGATGTTAGAAGGATCAAGGTTCAAATACTGCTTTGACCATTTTAAGGCCAGCTGTGTGACCTTAAATCATTTAACAACTCTTAAGATAGGAATTAAAATACTTATTTCATACAATTAGTGTGAGGATAAAATGAAATACGGCATGTAGAGCCCTGGGTAAGACATACGGCATGGAAGAAGAAAATTAAAAGCCCCTGAAAAACTTTTAAGATGTTCTTTATAATTTTTCTAAGTCATGTGGCATAGGAGAAAGAAAAACAGGAAGCATGTAATTTGGGACAACTATGAAACTTTACCAGTTTTACAGAATTTTACCGAAGATGGACTAAAAGAGAAAGAAACTCCTTTGTTTTCTGAATTACCCACACTTGAACATTTGCTAATATATATGGTACCAGAAGACCTTTACCGTAATTGAGTGACAACTATATTTAAAGTTTGTATTTTGAGAAATTATTGCCTGTGATTGGAGATTCACTGCGGATAGTATCTAAATTCCTTTTCATTTGGGTTCGCTCTTGTCAACAATGAGACTTAGTTAAGGACTAGTTTGCTGAGAGGTGTTCACAGCATTAGAGCTTCCTCGTTCTGAGGTTCCCTCTCCGTAGGATGGTCCCCACCCTGGTGCTGGGGAATAGAGTGGGCTAGAGTAGAAGAAGATCACAGCAGATGTAAGTGGTAAGGTCTCCCCCACTGAAACTGAGATCTAAGTTAAACTCAGCTTTATTGCTGTTAATGGTGTTATGAAATATTTCCTTGGCTGGTTTCTAGGCGTTTGAGATGGATAGCAGAAAAAAACAAATGTAATTGCAAACCAAGTGCTATGGGGTGAATCAAGGGATAACTAGGAGAAACCAAGATAAATATTCTAGTCCAATGGATAGAATCAGGACCAAAAATGGGAAATAAAGCTTGAGTTGGGAGCAATGTAGACCATTCTAAGACATGAGAAAAAGCCATAAGAGACTCTTAACTATGGGAAACAAACTGAGGGCTGCTGGAGGGGAAGTGGATGGGAAGATGGGGTAACTGGGTGATGGGCATTAAGGAGGGCACGGGATGTAATGAGCACTGGATGTTATATGCAGTGGATGAATCACTGAATTCTACATCTGAAACTAATGATACACTATATATTGACTAACTGAATTTCAATAAAATAAGTTAGGAGTTCCTGGGTTGCTCAGTTGTTTAAGCATCTACCTTCAACTCAGGTCACAATCGATCCCAGGATCCTGGGATCAAGTCCCACATCAGGCTCCTTATTCAGCAAGAAGCCTGCTTTTCCCTCTGCCTCCCACTCCCCCTGCTTGTGTGCTCTTTCTGACAAGTAAACCAACAAACAAACGAACAAACAAATAAATAAAGTAAAAAAAAAAAGAAAAGGTGAGAAGGGAAATGAGGTGTGTCCTTGAGTGTGTGTCATGTACAGTGTTTGAGTTGTCTGGGGCTTGCTCTTACTAGCCATGATCTAGCTGGTGTGGGGTGTGGTAGAGCTGGCTTACAACCACCCGAGTTGGAAGGTTTGCCACTGTTCTGATCACTCGGATCATCTGGAGCCATAAAAAGGCTCCAACAGCGGGGGACTCAGAACCAACATGAGAAAAGAGGAGGATCTGAATCAACCAGGATGACCTTTCACCATTTCACTCATGAGGGGGGCATTCAAATTTAAACAACAATCAAGGGGCACCTTTCTGTTGTATATTTTATAAATATGCCTGAGTTCACAGCCAAGGAAATTGTGAAGGTCAGTTTCCACCTATATTCATTCTTGGTAATTTTTGGGCTGTCTTCCTGAAGATCTGAGGGAGAGGAACAGCCATAAACTGGGTCCAACTGATGACTACAGTTAATATTCTGGTGATCAGCATAGGTAGACTCGATTCCTTGCACCTTTACAGATGTGCTTCAACCACATCTGGAACTCTTTGTGATGCCATGTGGGTGGAGAGCAGAAGCAGAAGAAACCAGTGTTTTTTTTTTCCTTGCTCAAAAAACTGAGTCACTGGGGTTAACTTACATTTTTAGAATACTCTTAATACCACTTTGGTCTGTTTTCCTTTTCCTTTACATAATCACATTTATTTAGTCTCTAAAGAAGCTACCACATGCTATAAAACTTTTCTGACCAATAAGGGTCATGAAACACCTGACAGGTCCTTTTCTAAGTAATTATGATAGCATCTCGATGTTTGGATCTTCGCTTATCTCTGCATTATTAAGAAAAGAGTACCTTTTATTCCTTAGGTATCTCCTTAACTCCTGAAAATAAAGTTCTAAACAATTGAATGATACTTAACAGTTTCTGAAGCCCTTTCAGGTGATATCAATTATCTTTACAAAATTACCCTAAAGTGGGTAGGAATAATTATCTACACTTTACAGATAAATGCAGTATTACTTCACTGCTTGGGGGCACACAACAGCTGAGGACAGGACTGGAAGGTAGATACTCTATTTCTTTCCTAAGTATATTGAAAAAGTGGTTTCTGCTTTTCACTCATGCCATTCTAATAAATTACTGGGAGGTTATCAAAGGCTTTGCATCACAATTTGAATTAAATCTAAAATATTCAGGCTTTTTAAATATTATTCATTAAACAAACATTTTTTGAGTTGTTGCTTGAGTCTTCTATTGGTCATAGATGCTTCCCTTTGTTATTTATTCGCCAGCATCTTTCTTCTGTTCTTTCTAGAAAATTTACTCTTTCATTTTCTTCTCATTTCCAATCTAATATTCTAGGAATATTTTTTTTAAAGATTATTTATTTATTTATTTGACAGACAGAGATCACAAGTAGGCAGAGAGGCAGGCAGAGAGGAGGAAGCAGGCTCCCTGCTGAGCAGAGAGCCCTATGCGGGGCTCGATCCCAGGACCCTGAGATCATGACCTGAGCCGAAGGCAGAGGCTTTAACCCACTGAGCCACCCAGGTGCCCCTCTAGGAATATTTTGATGTGAACAATGATCGAAGCAAAACCCCATGCAGGCTGGATTTGCCAGTGATGGTTACTGGTGAAATGTCTTGGTTTTCTGTAACGTATCTTTCAGAGGCAATAAGGTGAGCATCCTTCAAAGATAGTTCATTTCTTCTGTGTCTGCTAACTTACTCAGGATATCATACAAACATTTAAATGATCCTTTCTTTTGAAAGGATCTTTCTTTTGAAAGGATTTATATCCTCAGCTCCATCTTGTACAACTCTGATTACAATGGTGTTTTTCAAAGTAAGGAGGAATGTTGTCTTCATAGCCACTTGGCATATTGTCTATTATTTCAAGGCTTATTGGAAAATATGAAGGATGGGACTTACTGAAGGACTAAATTAGGATTAGGAGAATGAGAAAGAAAAGATGATAATGAGTTTAAGATGTGTGGAGAAATAGGTAGAAAACATAACACACGCAGAGTTTTAAATGTGGGGGAAGGAGAGGAAAAGGCAAGATTCAAAGTTGACTCCGAAACGTGTTGACTAAGAGAGTGTTGTTGCTTCTAATAGAACAATAAAAATGTCAGGAGGGAGCTGGGGCTTGGCTTCATTTGGAGATGCAGTAAGTGATAAGTGGCATGTTCAAGTGGCAAGGGCCAGGACATCCCTGTAAAAAGGGAAACATAACTTTGACTGTTGCAAGGCCAGTTGGAAACATGGTGGGATTTTTAGAGATTAGTTTCTCCTGGCTCAACTTTATTGGGCTTCATTGGAACATATCTACTGCCATCTGACATTGCAATCTACTTGTTTTGTTGATTCCATTGCTGTAATGTAAGCTGGGTGAAATTTACTGTTTCCTACTATTTGCTACAGTAGCCCAGAACCCAGAACAGGCTCCTAGAAGACCATCTTTACTGAGTGAACTCTCTAGACCTGTTAGCCTTTAAAGAAAAATTAGGTAATCATTGGAGTATGGAAGATGTTGGTAAAATTCCTAAGTGAAATTCAACTGTTTTCACTCTTTCCTCCTTAAGACCTTCAATGATAATAAGGAGAAGACCCTTTCTAGAAGTCCTAGAATGTTAGTTGTTGTCTGGGTCCTGTGGGATAAAAGAAAGTTTTGAATGCCAATGGGAGGAAACCACTGCTGTAGTCTCCGTGGCCTAGAGGAGTAGAGGAAGAGGCTAGGACATTCTTGGCCTCAAAGTTACTCCAGTGAGAGAGTCATTCTTCCATGAATCCTATCGAGTGCTGCAAATGTTGGTAATTGGTAGGGAAACCATGATTCTCTTTCTGGCCAGTTTACATCATCCTAGTCAGGCAGAAGGTGACAAAATAAAACAAAAATTATGCTTGTTTAATTTTTGCCTCATTGGAGGGATTTGCCTTTGGTCCTTTGAAGATAACTCAGGAATGTTATCATTTTCTTTGCAACTGTTACATTTCTCTTTGCCTTAGTTTTTCTACCTGCAACATGGGTGTATTTATATCTACGGACCTATGGAGACCCATGGAGGTCCAATAATTTTAAATTAGTAAAGTGCTATATCAGTTTAATAACTTTGATTTAATAACATTAATAATAGTGGAATTTAAAAATTATCAAGTGAGAGAAGAATGCTTTTTGAATAAATATTCCTTGCTAAAATATATTCCCTGTTGTGAGCTTCCCATTTATTTAAACCTCTCAATCATGAACACCGTGTTCAGTCAACTGAAAATTGCCTTTTTAAAATACATGTTGGTAGTGAAGTATTGCAATATAAAATGGTATCCTGGTCATTAATGACAAAGCCACCAGTCAACATATTCCCTTTTGGAGACAGGGCTGGAAAAGACCATGAGGGGAATTTTAAAAGGCAGATCACAGAAAACAGCCTAACTATTTAGGAGAACTCGTTGAAAAACATTAAAGAATTTCTGTGGGCCTATGAAAACAGAGTGTATATCCATTATCTCTGCAGGTGAGAATGTCAAGGGTACTTATCTCCAGTTGCACAAAAGAAATTTAGAGCATAACCATCTGTAGGCCAAATTCAGAAGAACCACCTTTCTCCCACACAAACTTGCTTGGTAGCAGCAATTCAGCTTACTGTGTGAACTTGAGGGGTTTGGTCTGGGCTAAAATCCCTGAGTGGATGCTGAGTTACCTTTTTTTTTTTTTTTCTTTTTTCTGATTAGGGAAACAACGCTTTGTAGGGGTACGTTAACCTGTTGCTGCTTTAAAGGTCACTAAAATGACTCTTATAATAGAGAGGGCTTCTGACAGGCAAAGCCCACATTGAATGAAATGAGACTTATGAGCTAAATCAGTGCAGATACTTCACTTCCTAACCTTGTTCAGCAGATGTATTTTCTCAGGGTCTTATTTTCATGTTTCTCTCTTATCTGTATTAGAACCAGATCTTCAATATTGTACACTCAGTACCAAATGCAATTACATATGCCAAAAAATGAAAGAAAAGCAATCACTACAATGGTATCATAGCAGAAGAAATATTTCTTTAGTTTGACATAGCCTGAGCAACCCCTTAAAGCTTTTGGTTTTAAAAAACTAAATAAAAAATAAAATATAAGTTCCACATGACAAAGTATTCTGTCTTTCTGACTTGCCTATTTCTGCCTGGTTTGAAAGTAGTACCTCTGGGAGATTTGAAGAAACACATGCTGGTTTTCTGGGGACACCAGGATGATCAAACAATTCTCCAATAGTGTAAGTCACCCCTGGATACATCACAGGGAAGGGTGAAGTAGGGTAAGGATTGAGGGCTTTGGAGTCAGAAGACCTGGCTCAGGTTGTACCTTCACTTCTTACCAGCATTGTACCCACAAGAAGGTCACAGGTACTCTGAGCCTGACTTTTGTCCTCCCTAAAGTGGGGACAATAAAATAATTCCAACTTCATAGGGTAATTGACAGAATTAAGTGTCATATGCAATACTTAGATGCATGCTTTTTAAAGATACACCATGGATAGATTTAGGATCTCATCTTTTTTGAAAGGGAATTACGCAAAGAAAATAAATTTTTAAAGATTTTATTTATTTATTTAACAGAGAGATAGGGAGCGCAAGTAGGAAGAGAGGCAGGTAAAGGGAAAGGAAGAAGCAAGCTCTCCACTGAGGAGGGAGCCCGATGTGGGGCTCGATCTCAGCACCCTGGGATCATGGCCTGCTTAACCAACTGAGCCATGCCCCGTGAAGAAAATAATTTAATATACATATTTAGGTTCTTTACTGAGAGGTGAGAACTGTGTATTAGAATTTCCAAGAGTTATTGTGTGGAATTACATAGTATTGGGTCATCAGCAGAAGCTGAGGAGAACTGAGGTAGGTCTATGGAAACCCTTCAACTAACCACTCTGTTGGTTAACTGTGGTCTGACAAGCAACAGGAATATCTTGTGTGACATAATATAGTAAAAAAAGGGGGAGGGAGATATTTTCTACTTAAAAAAACTATATGGAACTGAGTTTTCATACTTCAAGTATTTTTTTTTTTTAATCACCTTGTATATTATTTAAAAGGCTGATCCCAGCCTTGTTTGTGGTCTCTGAGGTTTCAACCTGTAGATAGGCCAAAGGAACTATCCAGTGGAGTGCACCAGAATGAAGAGCCTGAAAGCTTACCCTTCTGGATCATGCAGAGAGGATGAGCTCAGTGTTTGGTGAAGGATTACTCAGGAAGAAAAAAGCTGTAACTGTTCCTCTCAGATTTAGGTAGGGTTGCAAGGAGACAAAAGATAATTTCCAGTATAGAGAATTTTTCAGGTTCTGGGAAAAAAATGGAAGGTTTTCATGTTTGATAGCCTTAATTTTCTTGGTTTGAGTACCAGCTTAGGTTCAGAACCCATGCCTAGGTTTGGAACATGTCCTGAGGAAAGTCTATGGGAGGAAGTGAAAGCATCATTGAGCAGGAGAGAGCATCTAGCCATGTTTAGAGACTTTCTCCAGCTATGTGCAGCAACCCAGGATTAGCAGTGGAGAAAGTGAACCTGAGCCTCATCAAGTGTGGCTTGTTGAAAATCCAAGCATGATCCAAGTGCAGGGGGCCAGTGGGGGCATCATTGCCATGACTATACTGGACATAGATGAGAAGTGGAATGATTCAAAGAATGAGAAAAACAAAGTTTCCTGTGGAGTGAAATTCCTAAATAATGATGAAGGGAAGTTTTTCGAGGGGGGAGATAGAGGAACAAAGTGGAAGGGGAAAACAAAAACAATACAAAACAAAAAAACCAGGACTTAACAGTCAGGCAGAGAATTTTTAATTTGTCATTTTGGGAAAGTCTCTTTTCTCCACAGTGAAAGTGACCCAAATTAGCCTCTTTGAGGAAGGAAATTAAGGGGTAGATGAAGTGAGTGGTAACAAGGGTGGTAAGTGCTGACGAGGTCAAGAAATTGTAAAGCTGGAGTCAGAAAATTATGTATCCAGGCATGTTTAATGCCTTCAATCGATGTGGAGAAGCACACAGAATGGGATGAGATAACTGAGCAAACTTCACCTTCAAGGTACCTGGTCTCACTTTGTGCCATGCCATTTGGATGGATCGGATTCACCAGTCTGTTTTGTTCTTCCCTCTCAGACTTGCTTTCAATTAGATATGACATGCCTTTCAGTTAAAATCGGAGAGAACTGTTATTACAAGCTACAGGTGGGCGAGCCAGACATGATTGGGCATGTCTTCCCAGCTGACATCCAGGGTGTACTTAGAATGCACGACCCACTTAAATGCAGAGGTTTTAATTAGGGGGTGGGTCCATTTATGTATGCAAGCATATTGAAGAAAATAAAAAACCATGCATGCCTTGCCTTATAATCCTTGCTAACATAATATTTGTGTCCTTTTGCATTCTTCAGAAAGGAAAATCACAGAACTCTGGAGCTGAAATTAATCCTCTCTTTAGAAGGACAGTAGCAATTTAAGGAAAGAGAATGTCCAGTAGTTATTCTAACATTTTTATTGATGTTTGTGAAAGCTGAAACTAGATTTGCTCTATAGAGCTCATTATAAACACGTCAGATTATTCCCATGTGAACTGTGGTGTACATTTGGTCAATAGGGATTGTAGTAGAAAGTAGTCCTCTTTAACAAAGGCACACTTATTTTCGTTAAATTCTACATATCCCTCTGACATCTCCTTTAGATTTCAGCCGAAATGTCATCTCTTCAGGAAAGAATTTGTCGGATGAGACACGTGGGGTGCATTCCCACCACACCTCCTCCTCTTGCCTGAATTCTCACTATGAGCTACAGTAGTTCTTCCTGTGAAATGCACCCTTGACTCTAAGCACCATAAAGGCAAAGGTCATACCTGCTCGGTTCCCCACCACACAGGTAGTGACTAACACACAGCCTCCCACAGAGTGGTTACTTGATAAATACTCGTTGAAAGGATCTATCTTGATTATCTCAGAGAAGTGATGTGGAAAACATATTTAAATCAGGAGACTTAGGTTCTATTCCCAGTTCTGCCTCTAAATGACTGTTTAACTTAGAGAAAGTCAATTCAAGTATCCCTTTCCTCAACTGTAAGATGAGGGGATTAAAGTAGGCGATTGCTAAAATTGCTTACAGCTCTAAGATTCTGCACAGTTCCATATTTCTTGGATGGTTTTGCAGACCAATGATAGCAATAAAATATTTAAAATGAGCAAATCTACACAGGCATAGTGAATGGGAAAAATTATTGCAAATAAGTTATTTCTCTCTGACTGTTACTCCTGTTGTGCATTGATTTTACTAAGCAAGTTCCCAGGGAGATGAGCTGCTGAGTAGTATGTGTATGTATTGTAGGGTATATGAGGTATATGCATATGTTACAATTATATATTTACACACATACGCACACACACACACAGCATTTGGAACCTGAGGCATAACGATGTCCAGTTGGGAAACAGGGTGATGCAAAGAAAATGTGGGAACTGGGAGAAGGGAACAGGATTGGCAGGTTTGGAGCCAACAGAAATACTGTCCCCGGGTTCCATTCACTTCCAACACGAAGGCATATGGATGTTACTCTGTGATTCCCTTGGCTTTTCTGCTTTTGGGAATTCCTTAACATCAACTTCATTAGTTAAAAAGGGAACAAGCAATCCATATCCAATTTTCTTTTCGAGTCAGGATTGTTCATGTATAAACTAGGCTCCATTGTTGGAAACATTTGCAATTAATCCTATCAACAAACAAACAAACAAATGCAAATCTTGCACTGCCTGCCCCAGCCAACCTCACAGACTCCCAGCCTGACCACCATCCATTATACACAAAAATGAATTGAAATTCCCACTTTGGGCCCATCCTAATTTTCAAGTGATAATAGGCATGGATTCCCAGAAGCACTCTATGCCTCTTGATAGCAACATCCTAATTTCCTTTCCTGGTAAATGTTTTAAATAAGATTTTAGCACCAAAGGAAATTAACCTTTAAATTAATTGTAATTATAAAATGCCATCGCTGATTTTTGTCTTCAGTCTAATTACTTTCTATTATTTAAACAAACCTCCCCTCCTGTGAGCTTTAAGTTTGTTTCTCCCCCACTTCCTGCCACACAAGGGCAGCCAATCCTCGAGGAGTCCTGGCAGCTAAAGCAGCCTCCTTCAAATGTCACGCAGGACTGCAGGTTTGCCCTCTGCTCCCTTATTTATAAGGCACTCTTCCAGAGGCTACGTGGAAGGCTGCTGTGCTCAGAGGTTTTCCTTCTGCATACCTAGTGGCCATCCTTAGAGCCACATTGGTTTTCATCCTCCTGCTGTTTGGAAGGAGATTGCGAAGCCCAGCCTTCTGTCTCTATTAGAAGCCACTTCCCCAGCGGAAGCGCAACTGCATGTAATGAAGTGGGCACCTGCCAGCACCATTTATCAAAAGACACGCGTTGACTCTCGAGCCTTCTTGACCAGCACTGCTCAGCTCTGGAGGGCTTTTAGCGCTCCATGTCCTGCGCCGGCTCTTTGTCTTGCTCTTGTTTATTCTTTCCAAGATAGGACTGTGGGATCTCGGGAACTTTATTTTGTCAGCCTGTATATCTACACTGTGGTGCTAAAAGCTTGCTATTTTCCTGCCCCTTAGCTGCTTTCTTTGTCATGTCATTATCGATGCGAGTGCAGAGAGCTGGTGTGAGTCCATTACAGGTGGCCTGGGTACGGCAGAATTGGAAGATGAAGCAGGATAATCAGAAGGGAAGGTTTTTCTTTTAATTGTTTCTGTTACAATGTCACCACTTCTCCTTCTGTTCATTCTCTGACTTTCTTTTCCATTGAGGCTGATTAAGACAACCTGAAGCATATTGGATAACTTCAGTTCTCCTAGGCAGACATATCTAGTGCATAGAATACTTCCTTTATTACACCCCAGGAAAGGGGCCTCCTTTGTGCTGGTCTGAATATTGTTACCTTCATGGGATTCGTTAGAAACAAGGTCCCGGTCTTTCTGAACCAACAGAGGGCAGGGAACAAATCAATTTTCTTCCCCTGCATTTTTGACTCGGGGACAGGAAATTCTTGTAAAGATGATTATGGTGCGTATGTGTGCGCGCCAGGGCGTGTGGATGTGAGTGCGTGTATGTGCATGTGTGGGCGTAAGTGGCAAGCAGTATGATACAATGGGGGAGGCATTGTGAGAAGAAGAGGAAAATAAGAAGTGACCTTTGAGGAATCAAGACACAACGTCCACCTGAACATCCAAAGTTAAAAACAAAGCTCATCTATTTTCCCTTCTGGGACCACAAGAGGGAGGAATTTAACAGAAGGCTGAAAAAAGAGACTAGTACTAGCTAATGGGGAAGACAATGTAATGCTAAAACTGTATTTCACTGGTAGGGATGCTGTTGCCGTTGACAGAAACTCGCCTGTGATTGACGGGAGGCATATGCCTATGTCAGCATTTGTTTCAGGTGGCGATCATTTATTCAGTCTTTCCTTTTTACATATGACAGCAAGTCTCCATCCCAGCCTTTTCTGTCCTTTGCTTAGAAAATGACGGAAGTGCTTTATTATAATTGATTATTCATTTACTTAGAATAAACTGGGGTCTAAGGAGATGTCACATTTCCTTACCAGTTTCCAGGTAGTCCAAGAAGTGTTTGAGGAGAGCTGATTGGTTGATTCATTTATTTCCCAGATCTTATTGAGTCCTGCTCTGGGTTGGAGATGTGCTAGATGCTGAGGATATAGCAGTGGTCAAGACAGGTGTGGTCCCCGAGGGGCACTGGCTAATATTCCTGATCCTGAGGGAGTCCATATGTGAGGCATTGGTGTCACAAGTTCACGAATAAGCTCAGTGATCTTGGGCAAGTCATCTAATCTTTATGGATGGACAAAATTAAGGTGTTAAAAGAGTGGTAGACAACAGTTTTCCATCGTTTTAAAATCTGCAGTGTTCTTAGTCCAAAAGAAATCTTTTTTAAAAAAAGATTTATTTATTTATTTATTTATTTATTTATTTATTTATTTATTTGACAGACAGAGATCACAAGTAGGCAGAGGGGCAGGCAGAGAGAGAGGGGGAAGCAGGGTCCCTATGGAGCAGAGAGCCCAATGCCGGGCTCAATCCCAGGACCCTGGGATCATGACTTGAGCAGAAGGCAGAGGCTTTAACCCACTGAGCCACCCAGGCACCATGTCCAAAGGAAATCTTAAGCAGAAACTTGTAAAAGTTGTAAAATTAAATAGAAGCCAAGCTCCTGCTGTTTTAGGGGGTTGAGGAAGGAGCAAGGTGACACCTTTTACCCTGGCCTCACTATGATTCTGTACAGCATAGGTAGAGATTCGAAATTTGGGGCTCCAGACTTTCATAATATGTGGTTCTGCTCAGAAATGGGGAAAGAAATGGCAAGTTTGGGTTTTATGGGAGGCTAGCAGATGTGGACAAGATTATTTCATTCAGTCACCTTGAAAATCACAAAAGAAATGTTTTAAAGAGCCAATAAAACAGTACCATACTAACAATATATTATTCTCTCATTTGATTGCTTGAGTATGATACACCAAAAGTAAAACAGACACATCTTCTTAACTCTGTCAATCTGATACCCAAGAATGTGGCACCTTTTTTGAACTGCTGTTTGCCTACCTTAACCTTAGGTTAAGTTTGAAGAGTGATTTATAAATAACAAGAAAGAAAGCTTAGATTACCAAACAGACCCTATAGTATGACCCTAACTACCAGACACGAAAAAAAGAAAGGAAAGGAAAGGAAAGGAAAGAAAGGAAAGGAAAGGAAAGGAAAGGAAAGGAAAGGAAAGGAAAGATGATCCATAGATGATAGATAGACAATAGGAAGGGAGGAAGGGAAGCTGGGAGGGAGGAAGGAAGGAAGGGAGGGAGGGAGGAAGGGAGGGAGGAAGGAAGGAAGACTAGGAGCCATATAATACACTGAAACGTTAATGGAGAAACAGAATTTGAAATTGTGGGGTCATTCTAATTTGTGTGTGTGTGTGTGTGTGTGTGTTGTTTGTATTTTCTATACGTTCTGCAGTCAACTTCTTATATTTCTTTATAAACGGGAAGAAACAAATATTTTTTATAGGGTTAGTACTCCTCCCTGCTGCCATTTCTACCTCCCCCCCAAAGTGGGAGTGTGTGTGATTGTGTTCAGAGAATTGCCTTCAAACTCAATGATCCTGACAAACTGGAAAAATGATCAAAACATACAGAACGGAGTTCAATATACACAAGTGTAGGCCAGCAGCCTTTAGAAGAAAAATCAAACAAAAATAACAGAAAATTATTAGCCTCAGAGAAGTGAATAATTTCCTGTGGTTTGCTTTTCAAATGAACGTTTCTATAAATCGATTGTGACTTTTATCCCAAGGCCACTTGAATTTAAAGAATTCAGGACAGGTTTTTATGCATTTCTGCTTGTTGGTGGGTTTGTGCTTATGTGTATCTATAAGTTTAAACATCTAGAATTCATTTTTCACTATTTTTTTCAAAACAGGTCCCTTGAGGATATTATTTTTTTAATGACATTCTGTATCTTTCTAGGGGTGATTTGAATATTTAGTAATACTTGCAAATACGTTAAACTCTTTTTGAAAAGATAGTGATTACTTAGGAGAAATGGATCCGTTTTCTAGAGGACTGATGTTTCGTTTTAGTTTATTAAATAAAAGGTTTATGGGAAAATATAATAAAAATTGAGAAGTCATATGATTTTTTTTTTCTGTTCTGGATTGGTGTTATTTCCCATGGCCGCATGTCTTCCTTTTAATTGTCACATCTCCCAGTGCTAACAAGGCTGAGAGGGAAGTTTTTCATTCTATCCCTGTAAGTGGACATCCAACTGTGGTGCAGGAGAGCTAGGGATTAGGTGAGAGAGGAGCTACACAGATCATAAAAGGCATCCCAGACTGAAAATCTCAGAACATTTCATTTCTTTCACAGAATATTGTAAAAAAGAACATGTAGGGGAGAATAGAAAGGACTGGAGGTCATAAGGAAAACACAGCGTGGTTGGCAACAGATGATACAGGGAAGAGCCTCACCACAAAGACAGTGCAGCAAGGGTCGCCCGCTCTCCTGGAGAAAGTCTTTCCTCCTAAGAAATACGCTGCCCTTTCATGAACAAATATATAAAAGTATGTGGCAATGGTTTCCTCACTTGAATAGGGTTCAAGTGTCAAGGCACACCCTCTGGAGCAGGCTCCCAACTTTTTTTCTGGTGAGGAGCTTCTCATCTGAAGGGAGATCACCCCAGGCCAAGGCTCGGGCTGCTGACCGGGAACTCCTTAGAGACCATGGAACCAGGGAGGTGGGAACTAGTACAGCCTGAAGCCTTTTACCCACAAGTGTTTGATGGGCTGTGGGGCCACTGCTCACCCCAGTCTATGCCCCAGAGGGATGGTCAAAGGTCTAGGAGCCACATGGGGTTGTGTGTGTGCGTGTGCGTGTGCGTGTGCGTGTGTGCATGTGTGTGTTGTTTTGATATGGAATGTTGGATCTGAAATCTGCCTCCCCCATTTATATGTTAAAGGCATAACCCCCCAGTAGGATAGTATTTGGTAGGGCCTTTAAAAGAGGAAATTAATTTTAAATGAGGCCATAAGGGTGGGGCCCTAATCCAGTAGGACCGGTGTCCTTATAAGAAGAGACAGAGCACCTGGGTGGCTCAGTTGGTTAAATGCCTGCCTCCGGCTCAGGTCATAATCCCAGGGTCCTGGGATTGAGTCCCTCATTGGGATTTCCCACTCATAGGGGGGATTTTTCCTCTGCCCCTCCTCCATATTTGCACACATGCTCTCTCTCTCTCTCTCTCTAATAAATAAATAAAAATCTGAAAAAAAAAGAAGAGACGCCAGGGGTGTGTCCACAGAGAGAAGGTCCTGCGAGGATAGAGTGAGAAGCCAGGACAGAGGCTTAAAGCAAACCTGCCAATAATTTGATCTTGGACTTCTAGCCTCAAGGACTGTGAGAAAATAAATTTGTGTTGTTTCAGCCACCCAGTCTGTGGTATTTTGTTATTGCAGCTCTAGGCCACTACTATACTGGAGGTGGGGAGCGGAGTGCCTCCTCTTCCTGCTCCCAGGAAGCAGCTCTGCTCCCGGGGCTGTTGCTGTCTCCAGGAAGGCACAGCAGATGGCAGTGCTGTGCTGTGCGCTTGCCCACTGCTGGCCTGACAGGCGGTGCCTCTGGCTTCCAGAACTGAAGGGCCCGAGACGTAAACGTCCAGGTGCAGGCTTTTTCATTGGAAACCAAACCAAACCAAACCAAAACAGCTTTGTACTAAAGCGTATCTACCCATCTTACCTATTTATCTCTCATCTCTCTACCTATCTGTTGAGCTGGCCTTCACAAAAGCAAATGAGATCCTGTTTAAAAGGAGAAATAAGGGGACGCCTGGGTGGCTCAGTTGGTTAAGCGGCTGCCTTCAGTTCAGGTCATGATCCCAGCATCCTGGGATCGAGTCCCACATCGGGCTCTTTGCTCAGCAGGAAGCCTGCTTCTCTCTCTGCCTCTGCCTGCCTCTCTGTCTGCCTGGGCTCTCTCTCTAATAAATAAATAAATTTGAAAGGAGAAATAAGGAACAAATTCTCAGGCATTTGGTGTGCCTACATCTAACTCCCCCTAGTTCACTGATGACTGATGGCTAGTTCATGCAGTGAAGTGGCAGACTTTGCTTCTGGAGCCTGAACCTTTCCCATAGTTTCCCTGGAGGCTTCTGGTCCCTCAGCTCAGCGCCTCCCAGGGCGGCTAAGGCCTCAATATCAAAATGGAACACATAGCTGGTCAGCTCCGTACTGACATCAAGGATACCTTAATTTTCCAGTTTCCAAAATTGGCTCCTTATCTCTTGCGTTACTGCCCGTTTTCAGCACAGTTATAGAACTAAAACCGTCCTCTGTTCCTCATGAGGCTCTTAGGATTGAAAACTTATCCAGTTTGGCAAGCCGGTGGCGAGCACGGCCTCCTGCCAGTCTGCTGTTAACTGAATGTTCTGGTGCAGATCCATAGCAGGTAAGAAGGGACACGTCCCGAGCCCCCTTGCCTATTTACACATACAATAAACTTCTCCCATACTTCAGGCCTTACTTTCTGAGAGCATTTATCTTTTTCGCCAAGCCAGAATGCTTTTAAGAGATCAAAAGAATTTTCTCTAGAATATGATTACCAAAAATGAGACAGAAATTGCCAACCTGAGGATTTAGGCAGTGTCTGCAGGTGACCAGACAAATAATGGAAGCAAAAATACAAGGGAACTATCAGTCCAAAACATTGTGTCCAACGAATACTCTCAATTTATTCCTGTGTGTAAAGGACTATAGTAAATGAACTAACCAGACACAGAACTGGCCCAAATGAGCATCTCCTCTGGGCTTATTAGGGGTCCCACAAATATCTAAGGTAAGAGTCAGTCTTTTTGGGTATACAAATAGACGAGTAGTTCATCTAAATCACTGAGCAAAAAGACTGAAATTGAAAAACTTGTTTATGAGAAGTCTACTTGGGATTTGTATTAATAAAGGCAGGTAAGGGGCCATGGTCAAAATACACATAATAATATAAGCACTATTTTTTTGGAGTTTTTTGGAAAATAGTTTATTAGATGCTTGAAATAGAAACCTAACCTTCCAAAAGATATTTGTGACTTCATATCCCCTTGGATTTACATCGTTTTGGCTAAAACTTGACAGAGGTTGGAATTCCCTAAACTGAGTTCCTCAGCCTTCTAATTCTCTGGAATATTAAGATTTCTTCCAAAGAAGTGTTTTGTGTTCAAATGTTGGGATATTATCTATACTTCTAATTTCTGTAACTTAATGCTTTAACATCTACAAAATGAGCACTGGTTATTTCCAAGTCAACCCTGGCTTGCTTAAAACATCTGGAGAATTTAGGTGCCCCCAGACCATCTCCTCTCATAGTCACAGTGAACAAGGGTTCCAACTTAATTAGCCAACCCTAAACCTGTTTATGCTGCCTTGCCCAGGCCTTTCTGAGGAAACCACAATAAAGGTGTTTGGCCAACAGTTCTGTCCTCTCTCTCTGCCTCATGACCCTTCCCAGTGGCTGTGTATGCCGTGCTGTGTTCTTCCTGGGGAACTGTGAGCATAATAAAACTGTAGAAATCTTTCTAGTTTCTTGCTTTGATTTGCTTCTGGCCTCACCCAAGTAGTATGGTTAAAACAACATTGTAGATTAGGAAAAATCAAACATATGTTGCCACAAAGCCCTTGGAGTTGTTAATATGTAAATGCACATCCTACATTTTTAGAATCAAACTTACTTGGCTTTGGAATCTTTCTGAGCGATATATCTTATGGAACTGGCATTCCTGGGATCCCCTTTGGGAGGTACTCTTCTGGAGAGATACTGATTATCTGTCCAGGAGAGTTCGTGTGTCAGTATTTTCTGAAGATGAAAATGCACTGATATCATTGTGAAATGAAATCAAATATTATGGTTTAAGGAAAGCTCAATTCCCATGTGAAATTTGGACTTGCCCTTCATCAAGGAGTTGGCACAAAGACACAAAATGATAATATTGAATGAACTCACATAGGTTGTGGAATCCATATATTTTAAAATGCATACATCTCTTACCCTTCCTAATCTTTGAATAAGGCTTTTGTGCATAAGACAAGTGCTTGTGACTCATGTGCCTTTATTAGGCATCTCAGTCTTGACCTGTCTAAACAGAACCAGTTGTCACATCCCCATTCTACTTTCCTCAAATGACATTTCCATTTATCCATTCATTTGTACCAGAAACCCAGGAATCTGTCAGTCCTTCTCTTACATAGTATGCATCCATCACCAAGGAACTACTTCCTTTTAGCATGTTTCTTACCAGATCTAGTTGCTCTATCTCTAATACAGAGATGTCCAGACCTTCATCATCTCGTATCTGTCATTTTCATGATGTCCTAACTAGACTTCCTTTCCCTCATCTTGTCCCTCATCAAAGACTTTCTTTCATATTGATACCAATGTGATTTTTCTAAAGCACATTCCTGATTATGTTATTCTTTTTTCATAAACTACCTGCC
>RCUC01068990.1:0-13842 GCA_003697995.1 Taxidea taxus jeffersonii
TTTTTTTTTTTTTTTTGAGTGAAAATCTGTTCCATGTATGAGTTGAAAAGAGTATTTGTTTACTGAAAGGATCATATGGCTCTATTCTGGGACCTACAGAAGTTATAGACCACATTTAGCTCTCATCAGGTTATCTTAGAGTATATTCACCTAGGATGCCTGGGTGCCTCGGTTGGTTAAGCAGCTGCCTTTGGTTCAGGTCATGATCCCAGGGTCCTGGTATTGAGCCTCCATCAGGCTCCCTGCTCAGTGGGGAGTCTGTTTCTTCCTCTCACTCTGCCTGCTGCTCCCCTAGTTTGTGCTATCTCTCTCTGCCAAATAAATAAATTAATTAAATATTTGTTTGTTAAAAAAAGAATATATTCATCTAGTGTGTGACTGGGAAGCAGTATGGGATTGTTTTTGAAGATCATTTATTTGTTTAACAATATTTGTTGAAAGACTTCTATATATCAGAAACTGTACTAGGTCCTGAGAGCACAAAGTTTAGCAAGATAGTCTCATGAGAGAGATAACAACTAAACAAACAAAACAAATAACTACTAAACAAATAAAACAAATAAACAAAAAGATAACTACTAAACACTGAAAACACAATTACAGTTGTGATAACTGTTAAACAGGAAAAGCATGAGATACCCTGGGATCATCACAGGAAGGCTTTATCTGGTCTGGAGGGGCTGTGGGGGAGAGCAGTGGCATTGGGAATGACTTTCTCAGGAACTTCCCTGAGAAAGTGACATGAAACTGAGCCTCAAGGACAGGTAGGAGTTATCCTGGCTCAACTCCAGTGAGGGGGTAGAGTCATCCATGTGGAAAGAAGGATGTGTGTGATGGTCTGGATGGGAAGGAACTTAATGTCATTCCAGAAAAGGGAGGAGCATGTACAGCGAGGGAGGAATGAGATGATGATATGAAGAGGGAGGCCAGACCAAGTAAAATCTTGTCGGTACAAGAACTCTGAACGCACCTGCCAATGATAGGTGGCCAGTGAGTTAAATAAAGCAGCAACATAGACATGTTTGTAGTTTTAAAATGTCTTTCTGGCTTATTATTGATGAAAGAGGTTCAAGAGTGGAAACAGGCAGGAGAAGACAATTGCTACAGCCCAAGTGAGAGTGATGTGCTTGGGCTGTGGTGGCAGCAGTGAAGGTGAGCAGTGTGGATGATTCTACCCATACTTAAGAAATCAAATTGACATGACTTCATAAGGGATTGTATGGGGGAGAGGGTAGGAGAGAGAGGAGTGAAAGATGAAACCAGATTTCTGGTTGGAGCAGAAAATGCATGGGGTTTCCATTTGTTGAGAGAGTGAACACTGGAAAGGAAGAATTTGGGGGGAGAAATCCAATTTTGGATGAGTAAATTTGGGGATGTCTGTGTGAAATTAAAGTCAAGTCGATTGCTGGGATATACAGGTCAGGCTCAGAACGGAGGTTCTGAATTAGGGGAACAGGGCTATGGGGAAACACCTAGAGAGGGATGCATGATTCAGGGAAGGTCTTCTTAAGATGGAGAGACTCTAGAATGTCTGAAGTTACATGGAAGGAATCCAAAAGAGAAGGAGAGGTGCTGAATCAGTGTGTCTCAGGCCTGGTGCTGAGATGATTCGGTGCTGAGATGATTCTACCTGACGAAGAGAAGGATACAAATGGACAAATTGTTGCGTGGATCCCAGAGGGAGGAAGACAGAGCTGTGAAGTTTTAGGGATCCCAGGGATGAAAGAGCTAATAGTAGGAGGCTGGGGGAAGAGTATCAGGAATAAAGGAAGTGGATCTGGAAAGAAGCTTCAGGATGGTACCTCTAAATCTTAAATGAATGAAAGCTCCAGGGGGGATTTATGAACTCTGCCAAAGATGGACTAAATTCTCATTGCTATCTAGTGGCTCAAGCATATAATTACTTTAATCTCAGGGTTGAAAGCTCAGGGAACTAAACCTGTTCGTGGCTCACCAATATCATCTCTGGTGAACTCAGAGAAAGTAATAGAAGCAATCACGTCAGTCCTGGGGTCAAAGAATGTGGGCAAATGACAAATGCAGTGGCAAGTTCCATGTCCTTAATAGGTGTAGATGTACCTTTTTTTGTCAGGCTTAGGAGCAGAAAGGCTAAGGGTCATATTCATTCTTCCCCTTTTCCCACCTCCTTTCTCTTGCCCTCCCCACCATGACCACCCTCACCCCCACCCCCACCTCTATCACTACTGCCTTCACCACCACCATCACCATCACCATCATCATTATCTCACGTCCCACACATTATACATTCACAATAGTGAGTTATGTCTGCAATCTCACTTGAATATCCAGTTATAAAATCAAAACCATTTATTGGGTACCACCACGTGTCAGTTGCTGTGTGGGATGTTAGACAAAACTTCTAGGAGATTACTTGAGTGACGAAGCAAATAAATAAATCCTTAACAACATTGTGCGGTGAGTATTAGAACTGTGGTTAGCTCTTGTGCTGTGAGACTTCACTGGATAAGACTCTTAGGACTAGGAGTCCAGGAAGACTTCCTAGAGGAAAGGATTGTGGTTATAGTTTGTAAAGACTGACAAGAGTTAGTTATATGGCAAAAACAAGAAAGAAGTCTCTACGCCTAGAGAAAAGCTGGTCTGAAAAGCATGGTGGATTTTAAGATCTTGAGTGGAATTGTTTAACAGCTGCATAGAAGACTTGAAGAATGACAGAAAATAAATTCAGATGCGAATGAGTTTATGAGTTAAACAAAGGCGTTTGAACTCAGTGTTGAAAGGTATGGGAGAGTCACTGAAGGATGTTCCATGGGGAAAAACTAAAATCAAACTTGCATTTTAAAAATAGCTAGTATTTATTGGACATTTACTACATATCTGGCTAAGCCCTTTATGTGGTTGAGCTCATTTATTCTTCATGACAATACTGTTTAACAGAGGAGGTGAGAATACTAAATAATTTGTCCAAGGATTCAAGATTATTTTGCAGCTGTGTGGGATGAGAACACATGTTTCTTGGATGTCAGCATTCATGCTTTTGGACCATTAGCTGCTTTATTGTATCTTACATAATGGAACCAAAGGAAGTGAAAACACTCTCAAGTTGGGCTTATGTGTCCCAGGCATTTCTCCTATGGCCACGCCCTGAGCTGTTATCCCAGTGTACATCCCAGGCTGGAGCACCCTCCTGGAAGGGACCACACTGGCTAGTGCTGTAGTGCCAGAGGTGGTCATTAGCAGAGATTGTGGGCAGAACTGTTAAGATCAAATACAGTTCTTTTTTTTTTTTTTGAGACTTTATTTATTTGACACAGAGAGAGAGACAGCGAGAGAGGGAACACAAGCACAGGGAGTAAGAGAGGGAGAAGCAGGCTTCCGATCGAGCAGGGTGTCTGAAGTGGGGCTCAATCCCAGGACCCCGAGATCATGACGTGAGCTAAAGGCAGACGCGACTGAGCCACCCAGGTGCCCTCAAATACTGTTCTTGCAGGAGAGACAAGACCTGAGATCATCACATGGTCCTCGTGCAACTCTCCTGACACCCCATGTGAGCAATTTGGGCACAAGAAATAGTTGCTTTGGGGATCTAGACAAAGGCAATTCTTTTCAGAAAGCTCACATCTCCCCTAATTTTCGACTTTTCCACCAGGCCTTAAGAGGGGAAAGCAGGCATTCATTGCATACGAAAATTCTTTCAATCTCTGTTGTTACTGTTTTCCAGTATGACCTCCTTCTTTTGCCAACATTTTAGCCTTTGCTAATAAACTTTGTAGACTTGTGATATTTGGCAATTTACAGACTATCAAGTCAAAGTTTCAAAATAAAAATATACCAAAGTTGGTTTCCATGTTAGGGCTTCTAGATGGGGTATTCCTCTGTTTTTCTGATTATCATCCAGAAACAGGAGCTGACTGTCCCTGGTGCCATTATGACAACATCCCAGCAGTAGGCCAGAATTCCTTCTAGGTTGTGATGATCAAAAACAGTGGAAATATCAAGAGTAAGGCACAGATACTTCCATATTAGTAACGGCAACCTTTTTTTCTTGGCCTATTTCTCTGTTTCATTTAGAAATAAACTATTCAGGGACCATATTTTAGTGCAGTTTTATTTAGAGCAGTGGTTCTCAAACTTGGTTTGGGGACCCCTGACAGACACTGAGACCCTTTTAGGAGTTTTGTAAGATCAAAATTACTTTTAAGATATTATTTGCCTTTTATCTCTCATTCTCTCAGAAATGTACAGTAGAGTTTGCCAGAAGCTACATGATACATTATATCACAACTCAATTCATTGAGAATTCAGCTATGTCCTATTAAGCCAGACATCAAAGAGATTTGCAAAATTGCAAAAACAATGTCCCTCTTCTAAATGTTTTTTGAAAATATAATTATTTTCCATTAAAATATGTTACTTCTGTTCATGTGGAATGGGTCACTTTTTTTTTTTAAAGATTTTATTTATTTGACAGAGAGATCACAAGTAGGCAGAGAGAGAGGGGAAAGCAGGCTCCCTGCTGAGCAGAGAGCCCGATGCAGGGACCCTGCGGGGACTGACGCGGGGACCGATGCCATTCCAGGACCCTGAGATCATGACCTGAGCTGAAGGCAGAGGCTTAACCCGCTGAGCCACCCAGGTGCCCCTACTATTGTCATTTTTAAAGGAGTTAAGTAAATATTTTTAAAATGTTTTTGTTTTAATTTCTAATATAGTAAACATCAATTACTATAATCTGTATGAATAAAAGCTCTTTGAGGTTCTCTATAAATTGTCAGAGGATTAAAAAAGTCCTGAGACTACAAAGTTTGAGAATGGTAGTCCAGAGAAATCACTGTAGACAATTTCTCAATGATTTCAGGGGAGGCTATATGCCTTGATTTACTTGGCATCCCCCTTATGCTAAAGGAAAACAAAAGGCAACAGAAATACACATGCTTACAACTTCTTGGTCTCCCGGTGTCAAACATGGCTCCCTGTACAGCTGATCTGTTTCCTTGGTAACTAAACTGTAGCTGCCATGTGCGGTCTACTAACAACCTCCCTTGGCTAGCTGGATTCCACAGGGTGATGGCTGTCTGGGAATAATTAGGAAACTTGGTAAGGAAGTTTCCTCAAGCAGGAAATTGGTTCCTGTGGAACTTGTTAAACATTAACTCTACAGTGAAATCATGAAAACATTTACGGAAATCAGTAATAGTGTTCAGGTCCTCTGGGAACACTTACCAAGGGCGAACAGTGTCAGGAACCAGGGATATGAGTTTATTCTTAAAGGTCTAGGTGTCAGTTTTAAGCTGCGATGAGGGAGCAATTAGGTTAAAATGACTCCTGCGTTTCTAATGAAGCCACACTTTGAAGCCTCTTCCCAGAGTTAAAAGACTGGCCTAAAGTAGCGGTGTGCGATATAATTAAAGTCTACTTAAATCCAGATGTTCCCATTCACGGAATCCCTTCTGCCACCCCTGACAAGCCAGACTCACAAACGCTTGGTCCTGGAGAAGTTGGCCAAAGTTCAGGCAGCCTCAGTCAATCATGAATTTCCGACACCTTGGCCAATCTCAACTCTGAGGAGAAAGCAACAGGGTTTTCCCTAGCTAACTCTTCCAGGCTTTCAGACTTGTCTAGCAGAAGCACATGAATCTAAGGTAAAAACAAAACAAATCTACAAGCAAAACACAGCTCTATATTCCCAAAAACAAAAACAAAAACAAAAAAATAACCACTGAGAATACAACACAAGTGAAAAAACAAAAAAGACAAAGAGCAGAGCGTAGAGACCCCCACCTCAGGGACACATCCTGTGAGCCCCTGAAGGAGGCCGTTCTGGGGCTGCAGCCTGTGAACCCCTGCTCTGCACCCCAGCTACTGTTGTCATCTCCTGTCACTGGGTGTCATTCAAATGCTTTATAGATGGGCCTGAAATGGAAGTTTCAGGAGCACTTGGAAGATCAGCAAATCACATTGAAAAGCATGTGAGCAAACAGGGAGAACATTTTGACATGAAGATTTTGCAACAATAGAAGAAGAAAAATAAAGAAGGATGAAAAATATAATAAATCACACTTTGGAGTGCCTGCTAGGAGCTGCGCCTGTGCGGAGTGCTCTTGAGCCCTCTGTTAATGCTCTTAACAATCCTGTAGCTTGAGTGCTACTGTGACCCTCCTTTTACACAGGAGGACACCTAGCTGTGGACAGCTTACAGATGCTGTCCAAGGATAAGCAGCAAAAGTGGAAATAGAGGGTCTTTTCCTCTAATCCCAAGTTCTGAGTTTTTGACCACCGCCTATGCTCCTCAGATCTCACTTACTTCTTTATTCAACTACTATGTACTCAGGTGTCCCTCTGTGTCAGACTCTAAAATATGGAGCCAAGGTACAGTGTTCCTGCCCACATGGAGCTCGTGGTAAATCACAAAAGTCGTAAATCAAATAATCACACAAATTAGCATATCGTTCCAAGTCAAGATGTGCTTGAAGGAATATATAATGCAAACCAGTGACTACACATGCACACGCACGTGCACATGCACACACACACGCACTCATGCACACACATGCACATGTGCATGTGCACACACACACACATACACTTCTCCTTTCTGAAGAGGTCAAGAAAGACATCTAAGAAAGTGATATTTGCATTACTATCTGAAGTTTAAGTAGGAAATCACAAGAAAATCTGTGGAGGGCAGGAGGTAGGAAGAGTGTTGTGAGCAGAAACAACAAAGGCTCTGCAGAGGAGGCCGCCCATTCCAGGAAAAGAACCCAAGGAAGTCAAGTGTGGGATTCATGACTGGAGAGGTAGTGGGAGCCAGGCATGTAGGACCCTACTGGTGTGTTAAAGAAGCTACTGAAAAAATTCTGTTGCTTTGCTTTGACTTTGAGTTTGGTTTGGTTTGAGATTTTTTTGGGCTGTTTTTACCCCTGTGAGAAATAGTTCATGTATGGAGTACAGAGAAGAATGTAAAGGCTATTCATGGAACCACTACCAAATTAAGTGAAGCATTATCATTAGAGGATGCTTTGGATAATATGACCTCAGCTCTAATTGAAGGCTCTTGACACTGAAAAATTTTAAGCCAAGGGCAGGCATGAACTGATTGCATTTGGAAAGTGTCTTTGGGAAGTTGTGGAGTAGAGAGTGAATTAAAAGGGAACCAGCGTGGATGCAGACATTCCTGTCAGCTGACTGATGAGGCTGTCCCAATGAGTGGGGTGCTGGCAGAAGGGACAGGGACGACAGACTGGGGAGGGAGTAGGATACTACTGGCACGACCAAAACTGATGGATTGGTGAAGAGGAGTAAGGGGCTGGGATGGAGCGGAAGAGAACTCCTCAAATGCTCTCTCATGAAATAAAGTGCTATTTCTAGGAGGAGAAGTATCGGTTCTTAATGATGATCTCCAGAACTAAGAAAAAAAGTACAACCGAATTAAAATAGACACAGAACAAATAAGGTGATTGTTGAAAGCATACCATACAGTTAGATTATGCATATTTTCAACTTTTCTAGATAATGCTTAACTGTATTCCAAAGTGGTTGTACTAATTTGCGCCCCAGTGTAAACTGGTGAGTTACGTTTTTGAATGAGTTAAATTCTTAAAATTTTCAGCTTGGGTTTTAGATTGACCCATCATTCACCAGCATCTCTATCTACCAGATCCTTCTCCTTCTGTAAGATTAAAACCTCTTGTCTCCTTCCTCCCCAACCCCCATCCCTCACCCTGAATTATTATCTGCCAATGTTGAGATTGCCTGCAGCACTGGTTACTTGGGTTGAGTTCCACAGTTTACTTGTTTCTTACTTAGCACTTTGGTGTGTGTGTGTGAGAGAGAGTCGGGGGGAGAGAGGGAAGGAGAGAGAGATCTTCCTTTAGTCAGGTATACCTGGAGTATATCTTTGAGTAGTCCTTTCAGGAAGATTCTGAGAACAATAAACATTCTGAGTTCTTTTATGTTTGAAAATGCTCTGTTTTGTATCTCTACTATGTGCTATTTGGATGCAGAGCTTTAGGTTCAAAAGCAGCTTTCCTCGGATTTTTTTTTTTTTTGAGCATACTACTCTGCTGTGTTCTTGAAACAAATGTGTTGCTGAAGAGCAATGTGGATTTTTTTTTCTTTTAGTTCTTCAGAGTGAAATTATATTTTCTCTCAAGAAAAATTTGTAGCATTCCCCTTTATTCTTGCTACTCTGGACTTTATCATGAGATCTGCATTTGAACCTCCATCCATCATGCTTACTATTTAGGGAGACTTTGTGACCTAAAGACTCTATGTTTCTTCAGCTGTATGGGATTTTCTTAAAATTGGACTGTTTCACCTCCTCCATTGTCTTCATTTGCTTTTCCTTGGAACTCCTCTCAGTAAGGCCTTGGGCTTCTGGATATATCTTTCATATATCAACTTTTCTCATACATTTTCCAAACTTTTTCCTTTTTTAAAAACATTTAAAAAAATGTTTATTTAAGTAACCTCTGCACTGAAGTGGGGCTCAAATTCACAACCCCAGGATCAAGAGCTGCATACGCTGCTGACAGAGCCAGGCAGGCACTCCCCCAAATCTTGTCTTCCTGTGTTGCTTTTGGGAGCAAATAACTTGGCTTACTTTTCTAGCCCACTCATCCCTTCCTTGACATTACTCACTTTGATAGCCCATTCTCTTTCTTATCTAATAAGTTTTCTAATATTTTTTCAAAGGTTATAAAGTATTTCTCATTTAGTGGAAGCATGATTTTGTAAAACATGTATGATTGTATTAATTGAAATAATTTTTCCCATCTTTTTTTGTTTTGTGATGTTATTAGGTATTATCTCTTCTGTTTATAAAATTGGGTTCCTCTTTTTCAAAGCAAAAGCTTTCCTGCAGTGCTTCATGTTTCTTGATTTTCATCCCACCTTGGGACTGAAAATTCCAATTTATTTATCTAGGGACATGGTTTCTGATGAACTTCCCTTCATCTGTTTGGAGGAACAGAACATGCTACTGTGTGGAGTGGGTCAACGGTTTTAAAATTTGTTTTGATTGTTAGTACATCCATCCATCATGGTTTTCTCATCCCACCTGGAAAACTATCCTGAGTCTCTTTTCCCCCTACCCACATAACTGCTTTTGTTTCATAGAAAACGAGATTCTGGCCTACTGTTCAGCAGAAGCAGAGGAAAAGGCATTGACCAACCACTGGTAACTCCTCATTAACCATTCTGATAATTAGCTCTAATGTCTCCTCCTCTTGCTTGTATGTATTGATTCTGAGTTTAGAGTTCCCTTGAATAAACCTCAATGCTTCTGCTTCTGGTTCTTTTTTGGGGTGCTTCCTATACTTTTCTCTTCCACCTTAAATAATAATATCTGAAAAACATGATAATTTTGGTCATCTTATTTCTTTCTTTCAGCATTTTCTTCCTTATTATCTCCCCTTACCCTCACCTTGGTACGTTGCATGGCCCAGGACTTCTAGAAGAGAGCTTTCAATTAGCTGACCATAAATATAGTGGTGCTGGGATGGCCAGAGTAGTAATGCCTGTTGTGCCCAGGAACAAATAAAATCCTTTTTTTAAGAGTGTTATGACCTTAGTATTATCATTTCCAAATATACTATGATGTGAAAAAGATTGGAAACTACTGCTCTAGAACAGTGTGGACAATAACCCCCTTCATTTATATTTCTTAAATTATATGTTACAAAATGGTACATAGCATCACATTGAACCTAGCAAATTATTTTTACCTGTGGTAACACATTTTTCCTCGTTCCAGATTCTGCATTTTCTTCTCTCTTTTCCTACATCTCCTTCCTTTCTTTTCTTTTTTTAAAAAACTTCTTTAGACAGACATGCCCAGGTGTCAATTATTGGTCATTTCAAAGAAGTATTTTTCCCCTTTAAATCAACTATACTGATTTTCTATAGTTTATCTAATTCATACCTTTATATGTATCAGTTTATTCTTTTTTTTATTAGCAGTAATAATTTTATATTTCTCTAGCACTTTGAGTAAATGTTTCATTTTATAAATCACACTCATTTTTAAATAGTGTTAAGGCTAAAAATTATCTTCAGTTTACCATTTTGGACAAATAGTGATACACATTGCTTTCTTCAGAGGATAATGACTCATTTTTAATTATGCCATAAAATGGAAACTATTTCTTAAAATTCAAGTCATTTATAAGAAGGGTATTTATTTCCAAGGGCTTAGAAAACTCCCCCCCACCCCCGTTTTCTATTATCAATTTTCAGCCTTAATTTCTTTTGGTGAAACACGGCACCCTATACGATTTCTATCTTTTGAAATGTATTGAGATCATATTTGTGGCCTCATATGTGATCAGTTTATGTAAGCGTGTCATTGGCATTTGAAAAGCATTATGTATTCCTGTTGGGATCTCATGTTAAACACACACATTCATACACATGCATTCATATGTACATCTTGTTTTCCGCCCATCAATTAACTTGATCATTTGCCGGCTGTCCCCTGCTGGGCGGGCAGGAGCTCAGCTGCCTTTGTGAGGCTTGCTATGGATGTCGACCACCTCATGGTCCTAGCTGCCCACAGGGCTTCATCTAGGGTCACTGTTATTGTAGAGAGGCATTGATTGCTGCTAGAACCTGGATAGTTTAAGCAATTCAAGACAAAGATAGAGTCTGGTGGAGAGATTCAAGTTATGTTCACTAAATTTGCTAAAATTAGTATTTTATAGTCATGGGACATTAGGAAGAAGAAAGAATCAATAATGACATGTGATTTATGGCTGTTATGGAACCAGGAAGCTTACATAGTTCTTGTTTTCGTTGATTGTCTTGGACTTCACAGGAAAACAATGATAACTGGGTCTGCTTCTCTTCAGTATTTATAGACTTACAAGTCTGATGGGGGCTGAATCATGAGAGACTTTTCTTTGTCCCGAGGAATAAGAAAAATCCAGCTGAGATCTGGGTTGTAACAGCAAGCCCCATCTGACTCCAGTGCTTTCAGTGAGTGGGCATTAGTGAGAATTAGAACAATAGTTGAGTGTTATCCAGATAGAGCCAGAGCTCAATGATTCACTTCCTCTGAGGTCACTTGAAGGAGGTAGAATTAGGGAGATAGGTCGTCTCCAGCAAGGATCATTCTGATTAGGAAGAATAACTCATCAAACCAACTCTGAGGAGATTGCAGTTCCTATATTGGAGGGGGTCATGGAGAGGACACAACTACAAGTTGACCTCAGAGCAAGATCCCAGGCAATCAGAGGCTCCTTGCCCCCTTTCTTATCCTTACAATGTGCTTTCTGCCCACAGTTCCCACAATAACAGCCAGTTTCAAGGACATGGCTTTGAAAGAGTAAGGTGTTGTTGAGACTATCTGGGGTGGCATATGTAACAAAACCCAGGTAAGGCCCTATGAAAACTTTAGGACTCTGGTGGGTGGGTGCAGACATCTACTCATTGTACAGCTGCTGAAAATTAGCCTTGGATGTAAGTTCCCATGCTTACTAAACCTGCCACCTACCAACATAGAGTGGTCTGCTTCTCTTTTTAGGTCTTTTTCCATGTACAGGAGCCAATTTGCAAGCCAAGACTGTATCTTGTCTATTTTCAATACCCCTGGTTCATCCACTCTCTAAGGGATTACACAAAGAGAAGACACATTCATGGGAATTTGGAAGTGAATTTAATGAAGGTAGTATTTACCAAGGTATAGGTAGGCTTAAGGGGACCCATGAAGGATGGTGAAACACCCTGAAACTAGTAAAAGCTTTACACTTCTAGGAAGGACATGGAAAAAAGGAATGAGAGCTACCAGAGTCAAGTGAAGGCTAGAGCCAAGGGCTGACCAGAGGGTTGCCTACAGGAGAGCTAGTTATAATGGGAATAGGCACAACCAGATCCATGGTGCCAGGGCAGAGGCAGAGTCTGAGAACACATATCCTGACCTCCTCCCCCATCCTCTAATCTTCTGCTGGTGCCTTAGATGGGCTGGATCCAATGGGAAAGCAGAGGTGCAGGTACCTGAGTGAGGCACGTGAGTGCGTATATGGGCATGTAACTCAGTCAAGCTGCCACATAAAATTAACCATCACACACTTGTAGGACTTTATCCCTTAGAATAAATTTTTCATAGTGCAATTTTGATGTGCAAGAAAATTGAATTTTTAACTTTGATAAATAGTGCGAGATGACTGGCCAGAAAATAAAAATGCCTTTTCCTCCATGGTCTCACCAGCACTGGGGATTTTTATTTAAAATTCTTAAATTTTTTTTTTTTTTACCTTTTTAGAGATTATTTATTTTTGTGTAAGAGAGAGAGCACAAGCAGGGGGAGGCGAAGAGGGAGAAGTAGGATCCCCACTGAGCAGGGAGCCCGATGTGTGGCTGGATCCACCTGAGCCAGCAGGCACTTAACTGGCTGAGCCACCCAGTCGCCCCTATTTAAAATTTATAAGTCTTGGTCAACCTGGTGGGTGAGAATTAGTATCTTACTATTTTGTTGGCATTGTTCTGGTCTCAAATAATGTTGAGCTTCTTATCTTACATGTGTTTTGTTTCTTTATGCCATGTCTGTGTGTGTAGATACATACATTTATATACATAAAAAGGACTTCTTTAAAAAAAGTTATTATTTATTTAGAGAGTGGGAGGAGGGGCAGAGAGAGAGAATCCCAAACAGGCTCAGTGCTCAGCACGGCGGAACCCGATGTGGGGCCAGATCGAAGAACCCTGATATCATGACCTGAGCTGAAATCAAGAGTCAGATGCTCAACCAACTGAGGCACCAAGGCACCCCCAAGGACTTCTACTTTTATTCTCAATGTATTGTTGGAATATTTTAGTTTTTAAAACAATGTATTTGTTAGTGTAGTTAAAAGAAATTGAAGAAGAAAAAAGCCCTGGAGGAAAACACATAACAGTTTAGTAGTGGTTAATTTATAAGAAATGAGATTGTGGGAGGCTACAGTATATATTTAAGTTTAATATTTTAAAATAATAATCCTGTGTTACATTTGTTATGATTCAAAAACTATAACAAAAATGTATTAGTAAGTTTTTTTTTCTCATCTTAGGCAATAGGTAGCCTCTCCTGAATTCTATTATTTCTTACATTTTGGGAACACTTTCAGTGTCTCAGTGATAATTAACATGCTGTTACTTTTTGTCTCCCTTAGCATAGTTAATTATATTAACAGTTTTTATTCACATTTGACTTCTTGAAATAAACCTCACCTGATCATGGTGTTGATTGTTTAACACACTGTTGAATTAAAATATCTCGTATTGGACTTAGAACTTTGGCTCTGTACTCATAAGAGATTTACATAAAGTTTCTTTTTGTGTGTGTGTGTGTCTGGTAAAATCATCAAGGTTATGTTACCTTCAAAGAATAAATTTGGAAATCATGTAAATAAAACTTCCACACCTCCCACACTTGTTATTTTTAATAGTGGGATAGGTTTATGCACAGGTCAAAGGTCAAGTTCTATGTTCTTATATTCTTGTTAGATTCTCGGTACCTATTGAACAGTCTCTTATATGTAATATTGTCTTTCAATTTTAACTCTTTCCTTGATTAGATTTTTCTAGAGGCATTCCTATTTACTGAATTTTTAAATAAAAGAACCAACTTTGGGCGCCTGGGTGGCTCAGTGGGTTAAGCCTCTGCCTTCAGCTCAGGTCACGATCTCAGGGTCCTGGGATAGAGTCCCACATCAGGCTCTCTGCTCAGCAGGGAGCCTACTTCTCCTTCTCTCTCTCTCTCTGTCTCTCTGCCTTCCTCTCTGCCTACTTGTAATCTCTGTCAAATAAACAAGTAAAATCTTTAAAAAAAGAACCAACTTTATGGGGTGCTTGGGTGGCTCAGTGGGTTAAGCCTCTGCCTTTGGCTCA
>RCUC01068992.1:0-14090 GCA_003697995.1 Taxidea taxus jeffersonii
GAGAAGCTCCATAACATGAAGCTGCAATGGGTCTTTAGTGACCCTCGGGTAGCATCTGGAAGTCATGTTCTGGGCCTGGGGTGCAGAGCCCTAGCCCTGGGACTTGCATCTGGCTTGAATGAAGGACAGTGGTTCTCTGCTCCAAACAAGCGGGCTGACCGTGGCAGGGGCTAGTGCCCAGTGTGGCCTGCCATGTCCGTGGGACACCCCGGGGCCCACCGACTCAAGTCCTGTCGTTGGCAGCATGGCTATGTCTGGTTGTGCCTGGGACCCCATGGCCCAAGAAGCCTTAAGTTGTTCTATTAGGTCGATTCCAGAAAGAACTGGCCACCCCCTGGCCTTGGGGACAGAACAGGGGCTGGGCCACAGGACAGCTTCCCCAGGAAAAATAAGCAAACTGGCTTCACTGTGCTCCGGAGTTCTCCCCTGTGCAATGAGCCCAGTGACACCCACGTGTGTGTGTGGAGGGGGGTCTACATGACGGGAGTTCCTGGCATAAGGGATGTATTCAATACTAATTTTTCCTTCTGCTCAGTAGGAAATGGGGCTGCCCTGTGTTGAAAGGGGTTATGATCTGACCGTAGATAGGAAAGTGCCCCGAAAAGGTAAAGATGTTTCATACTACAAAGGTAAGGGTGTTTTGTGGTTGTAAACTCTACTCTAAGTATCATTCTTGAGCTGCGTAGAGCCCTGGCCCGGGTGAATCAAGGTGGTTCTGTATGGATTGTTGGTCATGGAGCAGCCCGCCCAGCCACTGGGATGCAGGACTGGGATGCAGTGCCCTTCCCCAGCATCCTCCGTAGGCAGCCTGCCTTCCCCTCAGGGTTCCAGCCCGCAGGAGCCGCGGAGCCATGGGCATTCCCTCTGCCTCTCTGAGCCTCAGTTTCTCGCTTGAAAGATACTTTCTCAGAGGAGGGCCATGAAGAACAAGGGGTTCTGTGGCTCCCACCCCGGCCCCTTCCATAGGTCTGACCCCCAGAGAGAGAAGCAATCTATCTACCTCGTTGTCATGCCTGGCATGAGTGGAGGTGGTGGAGGGCAGGAGCTCAGATGCGACCATGAGCTTGGGGAGAAGAAGGGAGGGGTAAAGAGAGGAGAGAGAATTTCTATAATCCTGATTCCTCCCCTACAGTCTTCCCTGCATTCTACATTCTAATTGGGGTTTTGTTGTTGGGTTTTATTTTTTTCCATTAGCAAGGGGATTTTTTTTTTCTCTTTCTTTTTGAGAAGGCCTATTACTTCTATTTTTGAAACTGAGGGGAGAAAGCAGGCTGAGTCTGAATGCACTCCGTCTCTCCCGGGCAATGGGAAGACACTAGCAGACAAGGTGCAGTGGAGCTCTCCCCAGCAAGAGGGGAGCCCTCCCAGGAGCTGGGCGTGGCTGGGTTGCAACAGAACCAGTTCTGCCCACAAGGTGGCTCGGGAGAGAGAGAGCCTTGCCAAATCTGGCTGATGGATTTAAAATTAAGGCCATCTGCTCGATGGGGCACTACAAAAATCTGTTCAGTTCACGGCATCCCCCTCTAACAGGAGGACTTTGCTCTCGGAAATCTATAAGGATGTATGCAAGTCATGTCCGCTGCACACAGGTGGCCACTCCAGGCCACCGTGACTTCAGGCACTGTGGGAGTGGACCCTCCCCACTCTGCCCTCCTCCCACCTGCAATCAACAACCATGCTCTCCCTTACCCCCTCTGGCCCTGCATGGCCGGCCTTGCCATACAGGGCATCTCCCCAGCCTCACCTCTGTCTTCCTTTTCCCAGGCCTGTCTGCGTCGCCCCCCCCCCCGCCGGTGCTACGTCCCACTAAAACCCGGGGGCTCACAGGGAAGAGGCGTACCCCATCTGGTGTGGAGGGGAGAAGGTGCTGACATCAGCATCCAAACAGATGGGGCAAGTTGTGCTAGAAATACCGAATACCGCAAGGGGAAAGAAACAGGTGGGAGTTCAAAATGTCTTGAGGCCTTAGGAAGAGGACAGTCTTTTTGGGCACAGGCACAGAGCAACCTACAAGGCGGGACATGTTCCCCAGGGAGCAGAGCTGTGGGTGCAAACAGCCATGCCCACCGCGATGGACAGCCCAGAGTCTGGTTCCTGTGACCAACTTAACACGCTTTGGGATTGTGCTCTGGGTGGGTTGTGACTACACTCGGCACTAGACAGAACCCAAGAGAAGCAGCGTGCAGAACGCCTGCCTGTTCATCAGGCCAGAGGAGACTGTCCTCAGGGCTGGTGTTCCCAGGGGAAATCCATGGGGGCGGGGGGGGGGGAATCCTCAGGCCAACAGAAAGGGCTTATCAACTACAGAGGGCTTGGCCCCTTGTGGTCTGCATTGTCTCAGCCCGCTGAGCTGGGCCTTGATCATTCCTCGGTGACTTTCTCACACCAACATCCCTCATCCCTTTCTCTAAGGCCTCAAGGAATGAAGGCTTCAGAGGCTAGAAAGAGCAAGTGAAGAGAAACTCCAAGTGAAATGGTCTTTTCCCCTAAGGTCCAAGCCAGAAGTGGCCTCTGCTGCTCACCCTAAGCTCCCTTGAGCCCAGACCCATGTCAGCCCTGTTGGCCTGTGGGGCAAGGACGCATGGGGAGAGCAGATATGGACCAAGATGGCGATGCAAGGAGTCAGTCCAGCTCTAGCCTGTCCTGCACAAGGTGGGGACAGCCTGCCTCCTCAGGCTATTGGCCCTGTTCTACTTAGGACCCTATCCCGTCCTTATTGAAGACTCCTGCTCTTAGGCCAGAGACCTAGCCTTATTTCTGGAATCCCTGAAGCCATCTCCTCCACTGGGGGCTTGGTGAGTTGGGAGTCATGGGAGAGGGGTACGTAGGAGAAAACGTGAGCCTCCAGAGAGGGAGAAATGTGTAGCCAGCATTCCTAAGCTCGCGTCATGCTGGAGGGCCCCTCAGTGCTGTATCCACTTGCATCTACACTGCCAGCCAGAGAACAAAAGGAGTGTGTGGCCCAAGAACAAGCACCGGAGGCTTTTGAAGCTTGCCTCTCAGGAATGGCAAGCTGTGCTCACAGGGCAATTCATGTCAAGAGGCAGCTGTAGGCCCCAGAAAGCCAGGGACAATACGACAAGGATAGTGGCAAGGGCAGAGCAAAGGCATGGGGACCTGTGTGCGGGTACCGAGCCATCAGATGGCTCAGGCTGCAGCTACTCCAAGGCCATGAGGGGGACGTGGGGGGCGAAGAAGGCAGGCATCAGAGCCGGGATGCCACGGTGGGTCCAGAAAGGATACACAGGGCATGGAGGCTAGGAGTTGACTACAAACCAAGGTTTCTGGTTTGAGAACAGAGCTGCTGATGGTTCACTGCTGGATCTCAGAAAGAGGCATAGTTTGTCAAAACGATGGGAAGCAGGGTGGTGCAGTGCTAAGAGCTCCGGCGCTGGAGAAAGACACATTTGGATTTGAACCCTAGCCCCCATGCTGACTCGGTTTGACCCTGGACCAGCAGTGAACACCTCTGTGCTGTTTTTTTGTTTGCAAACCTGGGATCACACCACTGTGGACCTCCGAGGTACGAGGTACTGATGGAAGAACACTTAGCCCGGTGCCTGGCACAGAGTGGACAGTGAAAGGAGAATGGAAGCCAGTAATTCCTCCGGCTGACTGGAGTGCAAGGTGAATGCCAAGTGCGGGGGGACAGCGAGATGGTTGCTGCAGCATCCAGGGCCTGGGCCACTGTCACTGCAGTTCAGTGCAGAGAAGCAAGGAAGGCCGGGGCCTGGAGACCTGGAGGCATCCTCTGGCTGGACAGGGGGAACTGTTGATTCTCACGCAGAGAAAGAACACCCATGTTTATGTGGAATCGACGTATCTCAGCCTGGACATTTATAGGTATATGGAACCCAGAAACGAGGCTGAAGTTATGTCACAGAGCAGGGAACAGCTGTAGAGAAAGCTAGTGAAACACTTGGGTTAGCAAGGAGCTGAGAGCTTCTGGATATTCTTGGTTGGCTGGGACATGGGGACAAGGGCTGAGAAGCACTCTAAGGAAGGTGACTGCATGTCCTGGTTTGCCTGGGACAGTTCTGGTCTCCGCCATTTGTCCCCCTGTAATAATAATGGGGTCTCTTCTGCTCTCACTTATCCCCTGGTTTGGGTGACTCCTGTCTAACTCGTAAAGGAAAGTAACACAAGGAGCCCCCACGATTGTTTTGGGCAGGAACAGAGCTGTGAGCTTCACCTTCAGACATGGAGTATGGGGCTTCAGAGCTGGTATTGTATGGAACCAGAAAAGACCCCAAATCTCCAAGGAAATGTTGAAAAAGAACAACAAATCTGGGCACATCATGTTGCCTGATTTCAGGCTATACTATAAAGCTGTGATTGCCAAGACAGCATGGTACTGGCACAAAAACAGACACTAGCTTTCTCTACAGCTGTTCCCCCCTCTGTGACATAACTTCACCCATGTTTCTGGGTTCCATATACCTGGTACACGTCCAGGCTGAAATACGTTGATTCCACATAAACATGGGTGTTCTTTCTCTGTGTAAGTATCAACAGATCAATGGAACAGAGCAGAGAGCCCAGATATGGACCCTCAACTCTGTGGTCAACTAATCTTCAGCAAATCAGGAGAAAACAGCCAATGGGAAAAAGACAGTCTCTTCAGTAAATGGCGCTGGGAAAATTAGACAGCTATGTGTAGAAGAATGAAACTCAACCATTCTCCAACCAAACTAAACCATGTTTATCATACACAATGATAAACTCGAAATGGATAAAAGACCTCAACATGAGGCAGGAGTCCATCAGAATCCTAGAGGAAAATACAGGCAGTAATCTCTTCAACATCGGCCACACCAACTTCTTTCAGGACATGTCTCCAAAGGCAAAGGGAAACAAAAGCAAAAATGAACTTTTGGAACTTCATTAAGGTAAAAAGTTTCTGGGGGAGGAGTCAAGATGGCAGAGAAGTAGCAGGCTGAGATGACACCAGGCAGCAGGAGATCAGCTAGATAGCTTATCAAACCATTCCGAACACCTACAAAGCCAAGAGGAGATCGAAGAGAAGAAGAGCAACAATTCTAGAAACAGAAAATCAACCACTTTCTCAAAGGTAGGACCAGTGGAGAAGTGAATCCAAAGCGACAGGAAGATAGACCGGGGGGCGGGGGTAGAGGGGAAGGCTAGCTCCTGGCAAGCGGCGGAGCAATGGAGCACAAAATCAGGACTTTTAAAAGTCTGACCCACAGAGGGACATCGCTCCAGAGGCTAAAACGGGGTGAAGACCTCACGGGGACGGCGTGGCCTCAGGTCCCACGGGGTCACAGAAGGCTCAGGGGTGTCTGAGTGTCACAGAGCTCACAGGTATTAGAGTGGGGAAGCCGGCTGCAGAGACAGAGCTGAGGAGTGAGCTCCAAACTCAGGGTTACCTTGAACCGTTATCCGTGACACAGGCCGGTGCTCTGTGCATGGGGTCCCCACAAGATCCGGGGAGACTCCGACCTGAAAGAGCTCAGGATCTGTGGGGCTCTGTGCCAGAGACAGAGACACTTGGTCACAGGCTGGTGAGCTCGGAGCATAGCCGGAGGCCAGTGAGACGGGAGTGATTGCAGATTTTCTCCAAACATGGCTGGAGGCCAGGGAGATGGGAGTGATTGAGAGCTTTTCTCTGAAGGCACACTGAAAAGTGCGGCCCTGAGCTCTCAGCTCCTCTGGGCTGGAGATTGGGAGGCTGCCATTTTCATTCCTGTCCTCCGGAATTCTACGGAAAGCGATCAGGGATCAAAAGCTCCCGAAAGCGAACCCGAGCGGATTACTTAGCCTGGCCCCTGGTAAGGGTGGTGCAATTCTGCCTGGGGCAGAGACAAGTGAAAATCACTACAACAGGCCCCTCCCCCAGGAGATCAACAACAAATCCCCACCCCATGATTTGGGGTCTCTTCTGATTTGGTTAAAGCACATTTTCCTGAGGTCTTTGCCACCCTTTTAGTATTTCATTTGCTCCTTCATATATTCTTATCGGGACAAAATGACAAGGCGGAAAAACTCATCACAAAAAAAAAACAGGAGGCAGTACCGAAGGCTAGGGACCTAATCGATACAGACATTGGTAATATGTCAGATCTAGAGTTCAGGATGATAATTCTCAAGGTCCTAGCCGGGCTTGAAAAAGGCATGGAAGATATTAGAGAAACCCTGTCCAGAGAAATAAAAGCCCTTTCTGGAGAAATAAAAGAACTAAAACCTAACCAAGTTGAAATCAAAAAAGGTATTAATGAGGTACAATCAAAAATGGAGGCTCTTACTGCTAGGATAAATGAAGCAGAAGAAAGAATTAGTGATATAGAAGACCAAATGACAGAGAATAAAGAAGCTGAGCAAAAGAGAGACAAACAACTACTGGACAATGAGGGGAGAATTCGAGAGATAAGTGATACCATAAGATGAAACAACATTAGAAGAATTTGGATTCCAGAAGAAGAAGAAAGAGAGAGGGGAGCAGAAGGTATATTGGAGAGAATTATCATAGAGAATTTTCCTAATATGGCAAAGGGAACAAACATCAAAATCCAGGAGGTGCAGAGAACGCCCCTCAAAATCAGTAAGAATAGGTCCATACCCCATCATCTAATAGTAAAATTTACAAGTCTTAGTGACAAAGAGAAAATCCTGAAAGCAGCACGGGACAAGAAGTCTGTAACATACAATGGTAAAAATATTAGATTGGCAGCAGACTTATCCATAGAGACCTGGCAGGCCAGAAAAAACTGGCATGATATATTCAGAGCACTAAATGAGAAAAACATGCAGCCACGAATACAATATCCACCTAGGTTATCATTGAAAATAGAAGGAGAGATAAAAAGCTTCCAGGACAAACAAAAACTGAAAGAATTTGCCAACACCAAACCAGCTCTACAGGAAATATTGAAAGGGGTCGTCTAAGCAAAGAGAGACCCTAAAAGTATTATCAGAAAGGAACAGAGACAATATACAGTAACAATCACCTTACAGGCAATACAATGGCACTAAATTCATATCTCTCAATAGTTACCCTGAATGTAAATGAGCTAAATGCCCCAATCAAAAGACACGGGGTTTCAGAATGGATAAAAAAAACAAAACCCATCAATATGCTGCCTACAAGAAACTCATTTTAGACCCGAAGACACCTCCAGATTGAAAGTGAGGGGGTGGAAAACAATTTACCATGCTAATAGACATCAGAAGAAAGCTGGGGTGGCAATCCTTATATCAGATCAATTAGATTTTAAGCCAAAGACTATAATAAGAGATGAGGAAGGATACTATATCATACTTAAAGGGTCTGTCCAAAAAGAAGATCTAACAATTTTAAATATCTAAGCCCCTAACATGGGAGCAGCCAACTATATAAACCAATCAATAACAAAATAAAAAAAACACATTGACAATAATACAATAATAGTAGGGGACTTTAATACTCCCCTCACTGACATGGACAGATCATCCAAGCAAAAGATCAACAAGGAAATAAAGGTCTTAAATGACACACTGGACCAGATGGACATGACAGATATATTCAGAACATTCCATCCCAAAGCAACAGGATACACATTCTTCTCTAGTGCTCATGGAACATTCTCCAGAATAGATCACATCCTGGGTCACAATTCAGGTCTCAACCAATATCAAAAGATTGGGATCATTCCCTGCATATTTTCAGACCACAATGCTCTGAAGCTAGAACTCAATCACAAGAGGAAATGTGGAAAGAGCACAAATACATGGAGACTCAACAGCATCCTTCTAAAAAATGAATGGGTCAACCAGGAAATTAAAGAAGAATTGAAAAAAATCATGGGAACAAATGATAATGAAAACACAATGGTCCAAAATTTGTGGGACACAGCAAAGGCAGTCCTGAGGGGAAAATATATAGCGATACAAGCCTTTCTCAAGAAACAAGAAAGGTCTCAAATACACAACCTAACCCTACACCTAAAGGAGCTCAAGAAAGAACAACAAAGAAAGCCTAAACCCAGCAGGAGAAGAGAAATAATAAAGATCAAAGCAGAAATCAATGAAATAGAAACCAAAAAAACAATAGAACAAATCAATGAAACTAGGAGCTGGTTCTTTGAAAGAATTAATAAGGTTGATAAACCCCTGGCCAGACTTATCAAAAAGAAAAGAGAAAGGACCCAAATAAATAAAACCATGAATGAAAGAGGAGAGATCACAACCAACACCCAAGAAATACAAACAATCATAAGAACATATTATGAGCCACTCTATGCCAACAAATTTGACAATCTGGAAGAAATGGATGCTTTCCTAGAGACATATAAACTGCCAAAACTGAACCAGGAAGAAATAGAAAACCTGAATAGGCCCATAACCAGCAAGGAGATTGAAACAGTCATCAAAAATCTCCAAACAGAAGCCCATGGCCAGATGGCTTCCCAGGGGAATTCTACCAAACATTTAAAGAAGAATTAATTCCTATTCTCCTGAAACTGTTCGCAAAAATAGAAATGGAAGGAAAACTTCCAAACTCATTTTATGAGGCCAGCATCACCTTGATCCCCAAACCAGACAAGGATCCCATCAAAAAAGAGAATTACAGACCAATATCCTTGATGAACACAGATGCAAAAATTCTCACCAAGATACTAGCCAATAGGATCCAACAGTACATTAAAAGGATTATTCACCACGACCAAGTGGGATTTATTCCAGGACTGCAAGGTTGGTTCAACATCCACAAATCAAACAATGTGATACAATACATTAATAAAAGAAAGAACAACAACCATATGATACTCTCAATATATGCTGAAAAAGCATTTGACAAAGTACAACATCCCTTCCTAATCAAAACTCTTCAAAGTGTAGGGATAGAGGGCACATACCTCAATATTATCAAAGCCATCTATGAAAAACCCACAGGAAATATCATTCTCAATGGAGAAAACTGAGAGCTTTTCCGCTAAGGTCAGGAACACGGCAGAGATGTCTGTTATCACCACTGCTATTCAACATAGTACTAGAAGTCCTAGCCTCAGCAATCAGACAACAAAAAGAAATTAAAGGCATCCAAATCAGCAAAGAAGAAGTCAAACTATCACTCTTTACAGATTATATGATACTATATGTGGAAAATCCAAAAGGCTCCACTCCAAAACTGATAGAGCTTGTACATGAATTCAGTAAAGTATCAGGATATAAAATCAATGCACAGAAATCAGTTGCATTTCTTTACACCAGCAACAAGACAGAAGAAAGACAAATTAAGGAGTCAATCCCATTTACAATTACACCCAAAAGCCATAAGATACCTAGGAATAAACCTAACCCAAGAGGCAAAGAATCTATACTCAGAAAACTATAAAGTACTCATGAAAGAAATTGAGGAAGACACAAAGAAATGGAAAAATGTTCCATGCTCATGGATTGGAAGAATAAATATTGTGAAAATGTCTATGCTACCTAAAGCTATCTACACATTTAATGCAATGCCTATCAAAATCCCATCCAATTTTTTCAAAGAAATGGAACAAATAATCCTAAAATTTATATGGAACCAGAAAAGACCTTGAAAAGCCAAAGTTGGTGGCATCACAATTCCAGACTTCAAGCTCTATTACGAAGCTGTCATCTTCAAGACACTATGGTACTGGCAGAAAAACAGACACATAGATCAATGGAACATAATAGAGAGCCCAGAAATAAACCCTCAACTTTATGGTCAATTAATCTTTGACAAAGCAGGAAGGAATATCCAATGGAAAAAAGACAGCCTCTTCAACAAATGGTGTTGTGAAAATTGGACAGCTACATGCAGAAAAATGAAATTGGACCATTTCCTTACACCACACATGAAAATAGACTCAAAATGGATGAAGGACCTCAACATGAGAAATGTTGAGGAGACAAACATCAAAATCCTTGAGGAGAACACAGGCAGCAACCTCTTCGACCTCAGCCGCAGCAACTTCTTCCTAGGAACAATGCCAAAAACAAGGGAAACAAGGGCAAAAATGAACTATTGAGACTTCATCAAGATCAAAAGCTTTTTTGCACAGCAAAGGAAACAGTTAAAAAAACAAAAGACAACTGACAGAATGGGAGAAGATATTTGCAAATGACATATCAGATAAAGGGCTAGTATCCAAAATCTATAAAGAGCTTAGCAAACTCAACACCCAAAGGACAAATAATCCAATCAAGAAATGGGCAAAGGATATGAACAGACATTTCTGCAAAGAAGACATCCAGATGGCCAACAGAGACATGAAAAAGTGCTCCACATCACTGGGCATCAGGGAAATACAACTCAAAACCACAATGAGATACCACCTCACACCAGTCAGAATGGCTAAAATGAACAAGTCAGGAAATGACAGATGCTGGCGAGGATGCGGAGAAAGGGGAACCCTCCTACACTGTTGGTGGGAATGCAAGCTGGTGCAACCACTCTGGAAAACAGCATGGAGGTTCCTCAGAAAGTTGAAAATAGAGCTACCTTATGACCCAGCAATTGCACTACTGGGTATTTACCCTAAAGATACAAATGTAGTGATCTGAAGGGGCATGTGCACATGAATGTTTATAGCTGCAATGTCCACAATAGCCAAGTTATGGAAAGAACCTAGATGTCCATCAACAGATGAATGGATAAAGAAGAGGTGGGATATATATATATATACAATGGAATACTATGCAGCCATCAAAAAATGAACTCTTGCCATTTGCGATGACATGGATGGAACTAGAGGGTATTATGCTTAGCGAAATAAGTCAATCGGAGAAAGACAACTATCATATGATCTCCCTGATATGAGGAAGTGGAGATGTAATGGGGGCGGGGGTTAATGGGGTAGGAAAAGAATAAATGAAACAAGATGGGATCGGGAGGGAGACAAACCAAAAGAGACTCTTAATGTCATAAAACAGACTGAGGGGGTGGGGGGAGGGGTGTTGGGAGAGGGTGGTTGGGAGAGGGTGTTGGGGAGGGTGTTTTATGTAAAACATTATATGTTTACATAAAAATAAAAAAATTTTAAAAAAGATAAAAAGTTTCTGCACAGCAAGGGAAATAGTAAAAAAAAACAAAGAGGCAACCCACAGAATTGGAGAAGATATTTGCAAATGACACTACAGACAAAGGGCTGGTATCCAAGGTCTGTAAAGAACTTCTCAACCTCAACAGCCCCCCCAAAATAAGCAAAAAAATGGGCAGAAGGCACAAACAGACAATTCTCCAAAGAAGGCATATAAATGACTAAGAGACACATGAAAAAATGTTCAACATCACTAGCCATCAGGGAAATGCAAATCAAAACCACATTGAGATACCACCTTACACCAGTTGGAATAGCCAAAATTAACAAGTCAGGAAACAATAGATGTTGGTGAGGATGTAGAGAAAGGGGAACCCTCTTTACACTGTTGGTGGGAATGCAAGCTGGTGCAGCCACTTTGGAAAACAGCATGGAGGGTCCTCTAAAAGTTAAAAATATTATGACTCAGCAATTGCACTACCGGGTATTTACCCCAAAGATACAGATGTAGTGAAAAGAAGGGACACATGCACCCCAATGTTCACAGCAGCAATGCCATAATAGCCAAACTGTGGAACGAGCCGAGATGCCCTTCAACAGATGAATGAATAAAGAAGATATGGTTTATATATACAATGGAATAGTATGCCTCCATCAGCAAGGATGAATACCCAATTTTTGTATCAACATGGACAGCACTGGAGGAGATTATGCCGAATGAAATAAGTCAAGCAGAGAGAGTCAATTATCATATGGTTTCACTTACTTGTGGAGCATAAGGAATAGCATGGAAGACATTAGGAGAAGGAAGGTGAAAACGAAGGCGGCGGGAAACCAGAGGGGGAGACGAACCATGAGAGATGATGGACTCCAGAAAGCAATCTGAGGGTTTCAGAGGGGAGGGAGGTGGGGAGATGGGTTATCCCTGTGATGGGTATTAAGGAGGGCATGTGTTGCGATGAGCACTGGGTGCAAACAATGGGTTGTGGAACACCACATCAAAAACTAATGAAGTACTGTATGGTGACTAACATAACATAAAAACCATGAAAATAAAATAATAAAATAAAAAATAAGAATTAAATTAAAAAATAGTATCTTAATGTTAAATGTAAGTAAAATATAAATCCATAGGAAAATATTGAAAAGATAGACAAATACTACATTGCTGGGGTAGAGTTATGGGTAAAGTTGATTTTCTGTGGTATCTCAAGCTTTTATAATGAATGTGTATTAGTTTTATAACAAAAACAAACAAACAAACCATAAAAGCTATTCTTAAGTAATCTTGTCAGTGAAAATAAGTACTTAGCCTAGTTGGAAAAAATAAGATGACCTGACTCAAATGACCCAAAAGAGTGGAGAAAATAAAGTTATTCCCTCACCCATATTCCTTTATATTGGTCCAAATACACGAATCTTGCTTGAAATCTGGATCATGACTTCTTAGTGTGAGAAACAAAAGACTGAAGAAGCCAAGAAGGCAAACTCAGAAACCCAAACTCCGCAGGAAAGACTATGTTCAGAGGAAACACTCTCCCTTGCTCGGAGGCTGTGTAAGGACATCAATGTGACAAAGGAACAGTGACTCTTCCCCAGGAGAAAGCAATCATGCTGTTGCACTGGGTCTTCAGAATCAGGGTCTTCTTACATAATCATATACCACAGAAATAGGTACTTTCCTCCTGTCTTCTCCTTTTTTATTTTTTTTATTTTTTTTTTAAGATTTTATTTATTTATTTATTTATTTATTTATTTATTTATTTGAGAGTGAGAGAGCCAGCACAAGGAGGGGGAACGGCAGAGGGAGCGGGAGAAGCAGACTCCTCACTGACCAGGAAGCCTGACTCGGGGCTCGATCCCAGGACCCTGAGATCATAACCTGAGCTGGAGGCAGATGCTTGATTAACAGAGCCATCCAGGTGCTTCTCCTTTTTCTTAAATTATGAAAAAGTGTCAAACATATAACAAAAATCGATGATGTCAGAAAGGTAAGAGCCGGACCACTAGTGCCCAGTGGATGACCGTGAGCACCTGGGCTTTCACTCTGTGCGAGACGGGGGTCTCGGCGGAGTTCCGAGCAGAGAAACCGCAGGATGTCCTGATGTTTCAAAGGATCACTCTAACTTCCGTGTGGAAAACAGACTGTGTGGGAGACAAGACTATGGAACGGGAAACCAGTCTGAAGGCCACTGCTTGGATGAGGTGGTAGCAGAGGAGGAGATAACATAAGCAGATTTTCCCTTATTGTAAGCAGAATCATCTCAAACCCCCTTTTCCCCCAACAGCTGCACTGAGATATAAGACACATCCCATACAATTTATGAACTTAGCACGCTTCGATGGTTTTTACCATATCGTTAGGCACCCATCATTACAATTGATTTTAGAACATTTTTGTACTCCTCCCCCTAATTTTTGTACCAGTTAGCAGTGTCTCTCCTCTTCCCGCCAAAGCCCCAGCCCTAGGCAACCACCAACTCACTTTCTGTCCCTATGGATTTGCCGATTCTAGACACATCGTATAAATGTCAGCATATGTGGGTTTTTTGGTGACAGACATCTTTCACTTTCCATGACGTTCTCAGGGGTCACCCATGTTGCACGGCGTACTTCACTTCTTTTTACGACCAAATAATAGCCTGTTGTATAGATAGAACATATTCTGTTTATCAATTCATCGGCTGATGGAGATCTGGGCGGTTTCCATTTTCTGGCTTCTCATGAATATAACGCTGCTAAGAACATTCATGTACCAGACTGTTTTGTGGATGTACATTTCAGTTCATCTTGGATATGCACCTAGGTGTCCAATGGCCCGGTCATATGGGAACTCCACGTCTACCTTTTTGTCAAAGTGCCAGACTGTCTTCCACTTACATTTCCATCAGATATGCCTGATGGTTATGATTTCTCTATATTCTTGCCAATGTTATCTTTTAGTATATGTGCTGCCGAAGCGAGCACCCAATGTTATCTTTTAATCCTGGACATTTTTGTATTCCCACCTCACACCCCTGATGATCTCTTTAGGGTACCTGGTGAGAAATGGCACTGCCGGGGTAGAGACTGTGTCCTCTTTAAAGC